>OY757943.1:1987706-2207706 GCA_963585895.1 Sepioteuthis lessoniana | reverse complement strand
TGTTTAGTGTCATACCCAGGACACTCGTGGGGGGGGGGCTTATTCTCAGTAGAGGTGCAGTCGGAGTATTCTACAGCCCCAGCCACATATGTCCTGGATATGACACTAAACAATCTGATAGCGAGGTTCTAGTGATGCTGGAGCTCTGGAGGATGTGGAGCACCTCATTCATTGCCATCACTCCCAGGTCCACTCTGGCCCGAAGTGATAACATCTGATAGGGTCCTATCTATGGGTCAATTAGAACTTAACTGCGTACTTATGATAAACTGAACTGTTTGACTAAACTGAATAGCTTGAAATAGAAATGTTTTTGACGATTAAACTGTGTAATCATGCTGAATTGAATTGTTTGAAATCGAACTGATTATTTGTATAAAAATAGATTCGGCATTAAATAACTTACAAAAGGTTGATATGCCATAAAACCCATACAACCAATCAATCGATATCTTATATACATGTACTAAACCATTTATATTGCTTCTAGAAATCCAGACAACTGGCTATTTTAGCAGACCGTTGAACAGTTCTAAAAGATACCCAATTACTTTTCTTTAATTTTCATCATATACATTATACATGATGGATTAGGAAAAACATTATTTAAATAATTTAATCGAGTTTCAGAAATATTTTATGAAGCCAGAAATATTAAATAGAAAATGTTTGGCATCTTATCTATTATCAGTTTATTTACTCCTAAATAAAAATAAAAAAAACAGGGCGAACATCCTCAGTGTACTAATTCCATAATTTTTGTCAGAGATTGTATGTGTGTGTGAGTCAATGAATGAAAGGAACAAACCCAGTTTTATTTCATGACTGTTTATAGTCGAAGAATAAAAGGTTTATGAATGACAAAGGATTTACTTAACACATGAATAGAATTTCAACTCGAGCATAACGACTGTCATTGTCTGATTCTGTACATATTTATAAAAAAAAAAATCATTTCTTTTTTATTCAGATGAGTTACTAAGTGGGAAAATAAATCTGTCAAAGTTAATTCATTTGTACCAGTATCAGTTATATTATGTTCCTTGCTTTTATTTATCTTATATTTCAAGTATTCAGAAATCCAGGCCACCTCAAGTTTCTTCTTGCAGGATAAATGGTTCAGTAGCAACAATCACCGTTTATAATCATTTAATATGAATTATTTTAATTGACAACAAAGTTTGTAAAATAACTAGCTGTTTTCCAAGTGTTCACCTCTTATCCCGTATAGATGGATACTTCGCCTAGTAAATAAAGCTTTTTCTCTTTTGCAAAATGACCGACTACAAAAGGAATCCCTAAAAGAAAAATGGTAGAGACACAAGACAAGTGGAGTTGTATCCCCTTGTTCTTCTCGCCAAACCAAAATAATAAATTTTTTAATTTATGGAGAGATAAAAAGGCTATAACAGTAAAAAAAAATTTAATATTTCTTTAAAAAATCTATATTAAAACCAAAAGAAGATACTTTTCTTATCGGAGCAGAAAGGAATAAAATGTTACGTAGATTATTCACTTCTGCTTTGATTATATTTCTTAGAAAAATAAATAATTGTTAAATTGATTTCCCGTGACTTAAATGCGTCAACCAAAAGATCCATGAAGAATTCCAGATTCACAAATCCAAAGAAAAAGAATGAAGTCAAAAAACCAGAATCACAAGTCCAACGTCTCAAGAGCAAAGAGGCCAATAAATATAAAGTGGGTGGGGCAAAATGCAACTTTACTAAGAGATTGCTCATGTTCAATGACAAACAAAAAAATACACTGCCAGCCGTTAAAAAAAGCCACAGCTTTTATTGAGCAAACAAAATTTGTAATTGGTCACAACAGTCAGAGAGGAGACAAAAATGACCGTCATTCAACTTATACTTTAAGTGGTAAGTGTCTAAGGTTAATTTTTCCCTTCTGCAGATCACGCAAAGGGCATAAACCCGATATTTATCCATGCCTTCCACCAGGTAGGATTTGACACAAGGTCTTTCTTATAGTGGAAATTAGGGAGGAGGAGATCACACAAGAGTCGAGACTCGTGCAGTGCTAGTCATAGGTTCACTTAGTGCAATATGAACTATGCTAGTCATTGTTAAGTCTACCGGCACGTATACCAGGTGACCTTGCTGGTCATTGATTCACTAGACCTGAAGCTCTCGTGCAATGTGAATCTATGCTTGCCGTTGTTTGCCGCCAGGCACGCATGCCAGGTTGTCAGTTGAACCCAACCCCCAGTTCAAAGACAGGAATCCTTTTTCAAGATAGTTGATTTTTGCCACATTTACTATGATAAAGAATTATAATTCACTGATGAACTCTAACGAGTATCTTTATCTTGGTTGTTATTATAGTCACAACATTTTGGCTGTTGTCCCTCAGGTGTCTGTTACTGTCAGTAACCTTAAATCAAACCCGTTATTCAATCCATCTAACCCTGTCTGAATAAAGGACTTGGTAACCTTCTAGAAGGTTACCAAAATTACAAGCAATACCAGAAAAAGGCCCTATAGTACAATGGCTGAAAATTTGTGAAATATACAAGTTTAAGTAAATCTAAGAATAATAAATATATAAATCCTTTTATGGACTATTATGAATACTAAACAGCATCAGGTGATGATGTTCCAGTTTTAAGGTGTGTGAAATATTCCTTTTATTGTCATTACTCCCAGTTCTACTCTGACCTGGAGTGATAGTATCTTGAGTCACATCTATGGGTTAGATCTGTTTGAAAATTGTTAGCATTTGATAGAAATACTTGAAACTAGAACTGTGTCCAAATCATTCAAATTATTTGAAACCAGATAATTATTCTGAAGGGAACAGACTAATTTTACATTGAATAGCCAATAAGGGTTGGCATTCAGTACAAAAAAACAAGACCCCCCCAAAAAAAAACCCAACCTTGTTTAAAAGAGAAATTTTTACTTGACTTTAAAAGATGAACAATTATGGTTATTGCATATCAATGGAAACCTAGTGGATAAAAGCTTTGATTAAAATGTGTCTAGTTTCCTGGTGATTGTAGGTTCAATCTCTAGGCCATACCTAGGACACTCATTCTTAAGGGATCTAACCCCTCAGCAGAGGAGGGGATACAATCAGTACATTCTTAGTCTCCCTGACATAGTAGTGTTCATTTAATTGGAAAATCTTTCTTTCCCCACTTTCTTTGGCGTTTTACACATACATCAAACAAGCAAAATAAAAAGTTGTCTATTTTGTTTTTAAATCGAATCTGAAACTAAACCAGTATATAGAGGGTATTTAAAAGATTTGTATTTCTATGGAAGTTTCTTTATGATATAGGGTGTCTCAATATACATGGGACCCATGTGACTGCTAATAACTCTACTAATAATAATAATGTTGTGTTCTTTTGTATTATGATTTTAAAGTCTCCACCTGTTCATTATCCTTGTCAACACATTAAGGGAATCTTCCCCAGTTTTGATTTTCAAATAAAGAGACTCCCATAGAAAAATTAACATTTTTTAGTCACCTATGAGAGATTCTATGAATGTATTGATAGACGATAAATAGGTGGAGACTGAAAATATATCATTTTAAAAAAATCCCTTAAAAGTGTGAATTTTTTTTTTAAAAAGAATCTCCTGTATTGATCTAAAAGGAGGAAATTGAATTCATATAAAGCATCTCTTCCTTTTAACGAGGGTGTATTTGTTTTAAATAAACACCCAGTCAATAAAACTAGAATTTTCCAGGAAAATATATTGATTAAATGCTTCGACCTATTACAATAGAAAGTGCTTGCTGAATAAATCTTACTTTGATAGGTATATAAAAAAACAATCCAGGCAAAATTTTATAGATGACCAGCAGTCTCCCATATAGCAAAATTTACTTTGTTTAATGGCATATCAACTTCTCATGGGTTATTTAATGCTAAAATGATTCATTTGTAAACATTTGATAATAATCAATTTTATTTTCAACATTCCACTGCAATCATTTTGTTATGGCTCTTTGAACATCTTCTCTTTTTACATCAATGTTTTTTTCCTTAGCATTTTTTTCAGAAATCATCTTATCCAATCTTAAATCTCTATCACACTATTGCTTCAGTTTATCTGTTTAGGCAATTTGTTGCAAAAATATATTACTCTAGTTGCAAAAAAAAAAAAATTCCAATTAGTAGACAGTTTTTGAAATCTGTCTTGACAATGAATTTCCAGTTTTAGGAGAAATTTTGAAAAAAATGTTGACCATAATCAGAAATATTCCATTCATTTTTTTTAAAGTTTCAATTAGATCCCCTTTTATTTCTTCTTTCTAGTAGTTAATCCTAATTTCTTTAATCTCTTCCTGTAACTAATCTTGTTTTGAAAATTATTTTTCCCACTCTTCTTTGTATGTTTTTCAATTTCAATATTACACTTGAATTTCCATATCTCGATCGTGTGGAGCCCAATATTCTACAAGAGGTCTTATTAGGATTTGAGATATTTTAAAACATCTCACTTTACTTGTCCCCAATACAATTGTCAGGTTTAAACAACCCCCTAAATTGCATTCCTCGTTTCCTTTTTTTTGAGTTCCTTGTTGCTTAATTTACATTCAACTTTAATGTTTTTTGGATGCAATATGTAATACTTTAGATTTTTCTATATTAAAAATCTTAATTTCCAAATATTTTTCCAATATAACAATTTATTTAGATGCCTTGTTTCTTTTGATAATGGTCTAACAAATAGTTAGACATCATCAGCAAATAGTTTTATTTCCATTTTTATATCATAAGATAAACCATTTATGAATATTAAAAAACAAAAAAAGGTCACAGTACGGAAATCTTGAGGAACACTGGAAGCTATATTTTGTGTTTCAGAATAATTCTTACCAATTTTTACTTTCATCGTTCCATCTCTTAAAAAGTATCATACAATATTTACTATTTTTAAAATACCTAACTTTTTCATCTTCACAAGTCAACAATAATGAGACACCATATCAAATGCCTTGCAAAAATCCAAATATATAATATCTGCATTATCGCCTTCCATCAAATATTCATTTATAATATCAACACTTATTGATAATGTTAATTTACCATTGATAAGAACACAATATATATTGTCAACAATAATCATTCGTTTGCACTGTTATATGGAATCAACTATTCCTATGCAATACTAATAATTTATACACAATTATATGGTTTTAAGTAACTATTCTTTATCATCGAATCGTGCTGACAGCACAGATTTCCCTAACTCTTTCTCTCTCTCTTCATCCATCCCTATTATCAATCGCTCCCAGCAGGTCTTCTAAATTACATCCTGTGTCTGCACAGAGCTAGCGTAAATAAGTTCTTGTTGGTCGGCCAACACTGGCTTGTGCATGTATAGAGGTCCATAGAAGAACATTACTTATGAGTTTGTCCTTGCTTCCCCAGCAGTGTTTTGCATGTCTTGTTCATCTTACTAAGATGGTTTTGAGATGGGAAGTAAGTGGCCATATGGCTGTTGTTTTGTGGTGTGTTGCTTCCAAGATTTGTTCAAAATAGCTTGTAGCTTTTTCTCCATGTGTTTTGTTAGCATCCAAACAGTAGTATTGATACAATCACAGCTTGAAAGAAATCCCATTTTATTTTCGCAGATAAATCGGACTTCCATATGATCAATAACATATTGATGGCAGTCCACACTTTTGGTAAGCATATGTTAACATCACTTTCAGTAGATGAGATATTGCTGCTAAGGTATGTGAACTTGTCTATTAATTTTAGAGATCTGCCACTGTAGAGATGGCGGCTGCTCCTCCTCGTTTAAACCACATTTACTCTGTCTTATTTGCATTTACATGGAGACAATGCCTTCTGCTGCATGCTCCAGGCTATGCAGTAGGGACTTGGCTTGGGCAGGCATATTTGCAAGAAGCTCTAGATCATCTGCATAATCTGCATTTGTTATAGTTTCTGCAGAATATCATCTGCTTCTTGCCTTTTTTAGTGTAAAGCCATTTTCTTTTATTAGATCTATCGACATTCAAAGTCGGTAGTCTAGGGAGATTATAATTAAATATGGTGCTAATGTATCTCCTTGCAAGGAGAACTATTTCTATTTAATAATGATTTGTTAGCAACCAGTTGTGTCTTCAAGTATTCCAATCCAATACTAACAATTTCTAAAAAGATCCATTTGACTCATAGACATGATCCTCTCTGTGTCTGAGTGGACCTGGGAATAATGGCATCAGAGAGGTATTCCACATTTCCCAGGTCTCCAGAACTGGAGCCTCGCCACCAGATGCTGTTTAGTATCATAACCAATACACTTTCTTTTTTTTCTTTTTTTTTTTTAAATGGGGGAGTCTTACTTCTCTATAGGGGATGCAGTTAACATATTCTGAAACCCATCAAGGCAGCCTTGCAGCAAAACTCCCCTCAACACATAACTGATATTTTCCAAGAAGAAGGACAAGAGCCAATACAGTTTGACACCAACACTATCACAGGGCTTCATTATGGAGGTGCCCATGGTGTAGTCGTTATCGCCGTAGGAAATGAACACGGCCATACGAGTTCAAATCCTCGACGAGACTGATTGCATTTCACATAGCACTAATACCCTTGGGAAAGGTATGAATCCAATTATTCTCCCTCCAGCTATGGGTAAATAGTAGGACAGACTAGGTTCTTCAGCCTTGGTTAGGCAACTAGTCTAGGAGAAGGAAAACTCTGAATTCAAACCTGTTAAACTCCGCTTAAAAATTGACCTTGTGTCATATCCTGCCCGAGCGGAGGGGTTGATAAATAGTATCACAGGGCTTCATTTTCAAGATTAAAAACAATATCCGACTGTTTTAAAGATCTTAACCAGATAACTCACCAAGTTTGTCTCATAAGTAGGCAGCATGATTGCAAAGTAGCAGAAGATTGAATTCAGAATTACTTTTTTCCTAGACTGGTTGCCAACAAAATCAATATAGTTCCGTTTACAGCAGGGAGAAATAGATTCATGCCTCTTCTAAAGGAAAGCAAACAAACTGCCTTAACCAGACTTTGAATTTAGATCGCCAATTTCATTTTTCCATACCATTAACAATAACCCTAACCACCTCCTGTAAATAATAATTATCTGTGGGTATTGCATATTTTATACAAATGAACAGTAAAACAATGTGAGGAAATCTCATCTCTCTGATAAAATGGATATTCTTCCAACCAGTAGCTGTGTTAGTACTATTATATGGCAGCACCTACTTGGACTTTAACAAAACACCTAGAGAAAAAATAAGAGGGGAACTACATGAGTATGCTGTATGATGCTTTGAACAAATCCCAGAGGCAGCACCCCCATAAAAACAACATCTGTACCGCCACTTACCACCCATCTCACAAACCATCCAAGTAAGACAAGCAAAACATACTGGGCACTGCTGAAGTAGTAAAAACAAAAATCATCAGTGACGTTCTATAGACTACTACACATGGACACACCAGTGTTAGCAGGCTGGCAAAAACTTACATTCATCAGCTCTTTGTAGACACTGGATGCCATCGAGAAGACTTTCTAAGAGTGGTGACCAACAGGGACATACGGCAAGAGAGAGTCAAAGGAATCCATGCTATTGGCATGCCTTGATGGTTGGTTGGTTGGTTGATTGATGTTTTATGGAATATCAACCCTTGTGGGTTATTTAATGCCAAATCCTGATTTTTATGCATGTGTGCGGTTTATAAGTAAATCGTCCGTAATCAACTTTATTTTTAAATGAATTGTTAGAGTTCATTTGTTTGCGCACAGTTAAATGGTTTCAAGTATTCCTATCTAAAATTAATAATTCTATTCGATATTAATCATTTGTTTGTACATAAATAAATGGTTTCAAATGTCGTTATTTAACATTAGTCATTCTATTTATCAAATAATCCAATGTAATATAAATAATTTGCACATAGATTTATGGTTTCGAGTAATTAATAATGATAATAATAATTAAATAGTTTTATTTGAGCCGTAGATGAGACCCTTACAATTTTAACTAATCTAGGTCAAAGTGGACCTGGGAGTAATGGGAATGAAGAGCAACTCCACACACCCCAAAGCTCCAGGATAGGAGCCTTATCCATCATTGGTGGAGGAGGAGAGTCATACCCATGTGCAGATGTTCTACAGCCCCAGACAACAAGGAGAATGATGATTAGTGGCAATGGCTTAATGTTAAACCAGGATTATGAATGTAGCCAGGCACTTATCTATTCTAGAATGACAGGTGACTTGCTAAAAGATTTTCACTAACTGTTTCTGTTTGCAGCAGCCCTCGACTCAGGATCAGCTGCCAAAAATGTTGAAAATTGGTCTTTAAAACAGGTTTGTCATATCAAGCAGTTGCCATCAAAACTTTCGAGGTTATCAGCCTATGCACCAACACTACATCCGAAGACTAATAGAAAGCTAAGGTTCTACCAAGTAAAGGCCAAGCAGTCATACAACTGGAGTCTCTGATTGGAGGCAGACATGTAGTGGCCTAAATCAAAATTAACCTACAATTATTGACCAAGTTTAGGACTTCTTAGTGATGTCCAATAATTAGCTAATGGCTGCTAGGCCTTTACTTGGTATAACCTTGGCAAAAAAGGCTTCTCGGCCAAAGAATGAAGTTCACAAGGTGGAAGGGGTTGATGAAACAGATCTCGATGGCCATTGTACACAGTATTCTGATGCCATCCTTTCAGGACAACTTGAAATATAATAAATTATATCCATTAAAAAAGATTTTCCTGTGTACTTTAAAAAATTCGGGAACTTATTTTTTTTTTAGCAAGCTCACTCTAAAATTTAATCTGAAAGCATCACGAATTTTTAAAATCCCTAATTTCAAGATTAAAATCTTTGGTTGCCGTCAGCTAAAAATAAATTAATTCCTAGCAAATGAAGTTTAATGGATCAATGAAAATAAAAATAGTTATACGGCTTTTGTTAAAAGAACAAAAAATAATGGGTTATTCATTAATTGTTAGGCTTTCTTTTTAACGATTTTTTTTAAATATTTAATTTAAAAATGAATAAAAAATTAAACAGGTGTTTTTAATTAAAGCGTTAAGTATTTTTAACAGCCATTTTAAAGGAAGGGAGTTTATAATACTAAATTTACGGTAAAAATTGAGTACACATTTGAGTTTTGTTAATCAAAAAAAAAAAAAAAAAAATGAAGTGATCTTGGTATTAATTTGCAAAACAATTTTATAAACCTTTATTAAAATAAAACAAGAAAAAATAAGAAAGATCCGAAGTTTGTTTTTGTTTCTTTTAATCATCAAATGTATATTGTTGTTTCATTAATATCCAAATTATAAGCAAAAACAAAATCTGATGGAATTTAGTTCAAGAGGAGATGCAAGAATTTTTTTTTTTTTTCTTAAAATTTCTACTTCTGCCAAACTTGTTTATTTCTTTAATTAAAAAAAAAAGAAAAAGACTAGCATCGCACAAAAATAAGAGAGAAAGAAAGAAAATGTTATTAATCCTGTTAAAAATTGATTCTTTTTTATCTTAAGAAAAAAAAAAAAAAAATTAAATATCAGTTTTTATCTTAAAGTGGGAAAAAAAGGGATAGTTTTTATTTTTTGTTTTTTTTTGTTTCCCACCCGACAAGATGATAAATTTAAGTATTGCACAGCTTTATTTTTTTCTTTTCATTCTTTGTCTTTATTTTTTCTTTTTAAATCAAATCACTGCCAACCGGGTCCGGGCGACAGTGGTCAGTGTTCAAACCCTGTCAAGAATTAAAACTATTTCGAAAGCTTAAAACATTGGTGCAACATAATTCCACTTTAGTTTTAACAAAAAAAGTTTTAATCCAGAAATATCCAAATTAAACCATTTTTTCTTTCTTTTCTTCCTATTAGCTATTAAACATTTTTTTCTGTATATGTCCTCCGCCCCATAAAAAAAAATTGATTTATTAGTTCAACATTTCTATTACAACAAAAATATGAATTTGGTCAAAATGAAAATTGTTAAGTCAATTTAGAATACGATTTTAAAAAGCAATAGTAATCAGGACATTTTTCAAATCTAAATTATGATGGCGATCAAGTGCCAGCAAGTACACACACACAAACTAATTTATTAAATTTATCAGACTGTTCAGTTCAAATATTTTTAATGGATTGATTTAAATAACAAATCTAGAGATCGTACTTGACGGTCATTCCAGTAATAATAGCGCTGTCGAGAAAATGACGATTCTTTTAAGTTTCAGGAATATTGCTTTTTGTTTTGTTTTGTTTTTATTTAAAAATAACATTCAGAACTAAAATCCAACAAGATATTTTCTTCTTAAAAATGAACGTTTTGAAACTTATCTAATGAAATGCACATTTGATTTTTTTTTTTTTTAACGGCTAAGACAAAGAATATTTTTAACTTGATAACCGGGTTTGATTTTGTTTTTTGTTTTTTTAATGGCTTTTATGGAAATTTGATTCACTTTTGATAAGATTTTATTTCCAACATTATTATAATTATTCACAATGTTATAGACACGACTGTTAAAAATCAGAATTGGAATCAAATAAAATTTAAAATAAATAATGGCAGGTGCGATGAGGAGATTTGTTTTAATTTTTTTTTTTTTTAAATCACCATAGGTATTAAATTACACAAAGTTAAATTAGAATTGAAGCAATTATTAGCTGTTTATCATTAAATCATTTCTTATAAAAATTTTATTAATACTCTGTATTGTCATTATTAAGTACTAATAGCCATAGTTAAATCAATCGTAGAGCGTACGGTAGTTAAAGATTTATTTACAAAAAAAAAAAAAGTCTAAAAGCAATCAAATTGTTTAAGTGATAGATTTTCTCGACAAATTTAAATAATTCAATTTTTTTTTATAATAAAACTTAAACAATTATAAAGATTCCCCATAATGTACAAAGCAATTAATATAAGGTTTTACTTACCTTTTTGTGACAAAAAACAGTTCTTTGAAAGAAAAAGAAAGAAATGAGAGTTTGTTGGAGAAAATACAAAAAAAACAGGAAAATTGGGGCTTTTTATGTATTTTTTTTGTTTTGTTTTTTTGTTTGTTGGTTTTGTTTGTTTGTTTTTTGTTTTTGTTTTTTTGTTGCTGTATCTTAGAGTTTAAATGGAAACTAAAACGTATTTGCAACTAATTAGGGTATCTTAACTATGGGTGTAACTAAAGTCAATTTATATACATTTGTATTAATTTCTAAATAAGTTGAAATTTTGCTATAAATCCAGGTTATATTTCTTCTTCTTCCTTTAATATTTTTTTTTCTTTTTTTAAGACTTCAAATTACTTTTTTTTGTGTTTCCAATTCTATACACATCAAAAAATATTATTTTAAACAGGAAAATCAAATAATCCTGAGTCGTCGAAATAAAGAAGAGAAAATACTGGACCTTTTTTGTTATTGTTTTTACAGTTCTAACTACATATATCAATTATACTTAACAAAGAATGGTCCAATATAGTTGCAAAGACATCTTTTTATGTAAAAAGATTACCAACAACAACAACAACTAATAGATGATCGGGGTGGGGGGACGTGAAGAAGAAGAAGAAGAAAATGATGAGTACAAAAAAACGAGCCTTGAATTTTAGTTTCGTATTTAACAATTGACAAAAGAAAATGTCCTAAATTGATCTTTATTACTCGTATAATATATCCCTAAAGCCATTTTAATTACTATTAAAATAAATATTTCTTTTATAACAAGTCATTTTGATCAGTGATAATGTAAATAAATAAAATCATCCAGCTGTCACAATTTTTTGTCGATATGTGAGCATCCGTAGTTAAATTGCGCCTTCTCTTCTTTACCTCCTTAGCCGCTACTTTCTCTTCCCACCCTGTCTCTCTCTCCCTTTTCTCTCTCTCTCTCTGTCTCTCTCTTCCTCTCTTTGCCTTTCTTTCTCTTTCTGTCTTTCTTTAAGGTTCATATTTTCTTTTTTTCATTTTAAGT
Organism: Sepioteuthis lessoniana; assembly: GCA_963585895.1. Classification (NCBI taxonomy): domain Eukaryota; kingdom Metazoa; phylum Mollusca; class Cephalopoda; order Myopsida; family Loliginidae; genus Sepioteuthis; species Sepioteuthis lessoniana. The sequence continues at coordinate 2,195,746 of OY757943.1, read as the reverse complement.
GATTTTCTTTATAAAAAAAAAAGATTGCTCTAATTACATTTTATCTAATAACAGCATTTTTTCTAATTAAGTTTCATTCTAATAATGATTGTTTCGCGAAAACGAGAAAGAACTGAGACTTATTAAAAACCGTATAAATTAGATGTTGTAGTTAAGTTGGGCTTCCATAGTTGTATCTTCCTTTCATAACATCTTTATTTTTAAATTTTCACCCATATTTTTCAATTTTCTTGAGCAATCATTTTATGATAGATTTATTCTATTTAAGTACTTTATTTATTTATCTATTTAATTTAGTATTTCTTTCTTACTCTTCTTCCTTTTCTTCACTTTTTTCTTTCTTTCTTTCATTTACAACCTAACTGAGAGAAGGAAATATTTGATATCTAAATCAGCCTAAAACTATTTCTCTTTATTCTCAAATTTTCAAAGTTTCAGAGAGTGACACAGATACCTCAAGTTATGCAATTGTCAACATTAGGGCATTTGTAAACAAACTAAATAAACAACTCTACTTCATGTCTTGTTTTGCTGACCTTATGCCAGACAAAGTTAACACTATCAAATAACTTCACTAAGTACTCAATACTAGAACCTTGTACCAGACTAATGAAAGTTTATTATGTATTTACCCAACCTTCTTCACATGCAAGATCAATTTTTAAGTCAAGGCGAAAGGTGTGAATTCAAAGTTTTCTTTCTTCTAGATGGGTTGCCATACAAAACTTAAAATGCCCAGACTGCCCAGAGATAAAATAGTCAGATTCATACCTTTCTCAATTAGTGTTATGTGAAATGCAAACAGCCTTGTCCAGGATTTGAACTCAGGTCATTGCATTCATTTCCTACAATGATAATTCTTATGTTGTAAGTGCCAAAGTAAATGAACATATCACATAAGTTTAGGAATTTTTCAGTTCCTCTCGTTACTATAAAGAAAAAGAGAATTAAACTATCATTGACAGAATTAGTCCTGGAGTGCAAACAAGAATTTTCTTGTCTTACCTCTTCAAGCCTGGAGTAGACAAACATTCTTTTGAGAAGTTGCCAATCATCAAAAGGTTCAGTTTCTAAGTGATAATTTTTATTTCATGAGAAAATATTCATTATGGCCTTGTGCCAAATATTATTAAGAAAATGCTTGGTTTAGATTTGGGAATGTTATTATAGAAGGCTTTAGTTGTTCTTCCAAAACTATATAAATCTCCCTATTCAGAGTGGGATTTACCAAGTTGTGGAACCTATTAGTGGTCCCTATGATTCACTAAACCGGACATTGGCCTAGCGGTTAGAGTGTTCGCCAATGGCCCGGGAGACCTGGCTTCAATCCCAGGTCGAGTCATACCAAAGACTCAAAAAATGTTACTTGATGCCTCCTTGCTTAACACTCAGCATTGTAAGGTACGGATCAAGGGTAACGTGGAGCAATCCAGGGAAAGGAGTAGCGCCCTCCCCTACTCCTTGGTGTAGTAGCTATCGAAAAGGGAGCCTTCAGGTCACCCTCGACTATGGTTGCTAGCTTTTTTTTTATGACTCACTGGTTGAAAAACCACTGTGGGCCAATGTTCATTATACAGAGACTCCATACTTTGGGCTCAACACTTATTGTACAGGGGCTCCATACTCTGAACCCTTAACTTATACTGTGGCCCTATACTTATTGTACAGTGCCCTCCCTGTTCTGGGCCCTTTACTTTTTGTACAGGGACTCCATACTCTGAACTCTTAACTTATACAGTGGTCCTATACTTATTGTACAGTGCCCTCCCTATTCTAGGCTCTATACTTTTTGTACAGGGGTTCTATACTCTAAACCCTTTACTTATTATACAGTGGTCCCATATTTCAGGCCTTATACTTATTGTACAGTGCCCTCCCTATTCTGGACCCTATACTTATTGTACAGGGGCTTCTAATGGTTTTCAGTATTTCAAATAATGAAATGTTATGATTTGGCACACAGCACTACAACTTAGTTCAGTGGCACCCAAGATACTGATGGGCCCTAGGCTATTATACCTATTGTGATTGCAGGCATACTATATATCCTATCCCTATTTCTTGTACTAACAAAAAAAGGTAACATGAAACTAAAAGGACATCTTAGGCAAGTAAGTATTTTTCTTTATGCAAGGAAAGATCATTGTTTCTATATTGAGGTTTTGTTTAAACCCTTATAGTTTTTAGCTAATCAAATATTATTATATTATTGGTTATGTATATATGGTTTGCTATATTTCTAAATAAAAAGTACTCAATATCAGAGGTAGAGCATATATATCTAAGTTCAGATGGTATAGAGTCAACAGCATTTTGTGGTTGTCAGTTTCTCACCTATGCAATCATCAGTCCAATGATTACATAGGTGAAAAACTGACTGTCACTAAAGACCTGGTTTCAATCCCAGGTTGCATCATACTAAAGACTTTAAAAATGGTACTTGATACCTCCTTGCTTAACACTCAGCAATATAAGGTACTTATCAAGGGTAAAGTGGAGCAATCCAGGGAAAGGAGTAGCGCCCTCCCCTACAACTTGGTGTAGTAGATATTGAAAAGGGAGCTGTCTGGTCGCCCTCGACCACAGTTGCCAACTTACTTACTCATGAAATGATCTAGGCAGGATTAAGAAAGATGGAATCTCAAGAGAGAAACTTTTTTTAATAGAAGTACAAAATAAACGCCATAAGGACTAATTATATCAAAGATAAAATTGATCATACACAACAGAATAGCAATAATAGATTATGTGGAGATGAAGACGAAACATAATAAGGAGAGTGGAGCACACCAGCACAAAAATAATACATGACAAGACACAATTAAATGGGAAAAGGGATCCACAGAGAATGGTGCAAAAAATTCAAATTTAACCCAACTAATTAATGGTATATATACAAATCAAAATACATCCTGCAGGATGAGACACATAAAATTCTCTGGATTTTGAGATAAAAACGGATCCCCAAATCCTGACAAGAAGATCCAGACCTTGTATTAATTTATAAGAAAAAAAGAATTTGCTCTTAAGTGGATTTTGCTGTTCTGGTGGATCACAGAGTGGTGGATCACAGACTGACAATAAAAGAAAGCAAAAAATAGACAAATACTTGAACCTTGCAAGTAAAAGAAAAATATTAGTAGAAAGGAGACAGGAGGAATTGAAAATCAGAGGAAGAATCAAGACCATTCAGACCATAGCACTGTTAAAATCAACTAAAATACTAAGGAGAGTCCTGAGGAGACTTTCTATCATTCAGACTCCAGTGAAAGACCACCAGCCAATGTTGATGGGAAAAACTCACAAGGAGTGATATAATAATAATAATAATAATAATGGTAATGATAATAATAATAATAATAATAATAATAATAATAATAATAATAATCATCATCATCTATCTATCTATCCAAGGAAATGAGATACATAAAAATTCTCTGGGACTTTTGAGATGTAAATGGATTATTCAATCTCAGCCAGAGAAAAATGGCTCACCCGATCCCAGCTAGACAACCAGATAACAAGAAGAAAAGAATGCTTCAACTCATGGATTTTGCCATTCATGCAGACCATAGATTAAAAATAAATGTTAGTGAAAAGACAGACATATACCTAGATCTTGCCTGAGAGCAGTAAAGATTGTGGAATATGAAGGTAACAGTGATACCTATCGTAGTTGCAACCATTGAAAGATTCCTCAAGAAGCTGGAAAAGACACTGGAAGAACAAGAGATCAGAGGAAGAATCAAGACCATCCATACTACAACTAGCATTCTTAGAAAACTTCTGGAGATTGCTGTCTCTAAGACATGAATAAAAAACCACCAGTTTGAACTCGTGTGGAAAACTTGCAAGGAGTTATCGATAGTCTTTAGATTCGTACCTGAAATAAAGGTTTGTAATAAGTGGAGATACTTTCACTGCAACCCAATGTTTTAAGTCTTTTTTTTCTTTTTTTCTAGCTTTTTATTAGACTTCATAACAATTTTTTCATTAATTAGTCTTTTTGATATTCAATATATAAACCATTAATTTTACATCTTTTTTATTTCATTCACAAAATTGTTTGCGGTACTTTAAGTATATTTTATTTATATCTGATAAGAGACAGTTTTTTTCCTTCTTCAGCAGAAAAGTCAAACAACAGAATATGAATATTGTTTAATATTGTAGAAAAACATTAGTAAGGCTTTTTAAAAAAAATAGTTTTTACAACACTTGACACAAATCTACTCAACTTTTAAGTCAATCATATTGCATATTTTCCAATAAGACAGAAAAGAAATAAAAGAAATTAAATATTTGGTTGGTTGGTTAAGACAAGCAAGACATGCTGAGTGCTGCTGGAGAATTTAGGACAAATTCATTAGTGATGTTCTAAAATGGACTCCTACACATGGACATACCAGTATTGACCTACCAGCAAAAACTTTCATCTGCTTTGTTCAGACACTGGATGCTGCCTAGAGGACTTAACAAGTGCAATAGTAGATAGGGATGGATAGTGAAAAGGAGTCAAAGGAATCCATCCTATCACTGCACTTTGATGATGATGATGATGATGACGATGAAGTTTTCTTGACTTATTTAATTTTAATGTCAATCTTTGTTTGTTTGATTTTTTTACAATTTTTTTTTTACAATTATGTTTTTTTACGATTTCAAGACTTTCAAATTAATATTGATATTTTTTGTAAACAATTATAGATTCAAGTAACTTTTCTTAAAACTAATAACTTACACACAGTTATATGTTTTCAAGTATTTCTATTTGATACAAATAATTTGCAAGCAATTAAATGGTTTCAAGTGACTATTCTTTTTTGATTATGATAATAAAAATAATTTATTGACAAGTGTCTTCAATTAATTATTGCAAATATTAATAATTTATAAGCCTTTATATGAGAAATTATTCCTATATATAACATATAATGTGTACACAATGAGATGGTTTCAAGTATTTCTTTTTAATCATAATAATTTGCCATTACTCTAAAGTCCACACTGACCTGTTAGGGTCCATAGATATTGAAAATTATTAGTATTTGATAGAAATACTTGAAACTGTAAGCAAATTATTTTATTAGACAGGAATACTTGATACCATATAACCGTGCAAATAAATTATTTTTATTATTATCAAATAGGAATAGTTAGTTGAAACCATATAATTATGTAGGAGTTATTCGTAATAGATAGGAATACTTGAAACCATTCAACTGTGTGTAAATTATTTGTATTAAATTTCAGCAATAGATAACCCATAAAGGATTGATATGCCATTAACTGAATAAACCAAACCTAATAATTTGCAAGCATTTAAAACCAGTTAACACTTGATACTTAGTTGCAAATGTTTTAAAAACCAATGAATTAATAAAGTTTACAATCATTTTAAACATTATTTCAAACAAATCTATTCGATCCACAGATGTGATACTCACAGGTCCGAGTCAAATTGAACCTGGGAGCATTAGTGTGACAAAAAAGTTGACTCTACAACTCTAGAACTGGAGCCTCGCCATAGGATGCAGTCAAGTGTCATAACCAAATTTTGTTTTATTGTTGTAGGAAATAGAATCAACAATTAGAGTTCAAATCCTTGACAAAGATGATTATGCTTCACATGACACTAATTGAGAAAGGCATGAATCCATCTGTTCTCCTTTCGGCTATGGATAAATAGTAGGGCAGACTGGGTTCTTTTGCCTTGGTAAGGCAATCAGTCTAAGAGAAAAAAACTTTGAATTCAAACCGGTAGTGGTTCACTTAAAAATCAACCTTGTGTTACGTCCTGCTCATAGGGGAAAAGTTGGATAAACATGTATCCAGGACACCCTTTTTGGATACAGTCAGTGTATTCTGCGCCCTGTCAACAGAGGGTAGGGTTGCTTTAATATTATAACTTTTGCCATAGATAATATTAATTAATGTTTTTACTCATTTGAGGTTTAGAATACAGGGTGGTTCTAAGAGTTATCTCCCCATTAAGACAAAGTGAATATATACTGGCACAAATCCAGCAATATAAATGTGGATGAGAATATCGGTCAAAGGAATGTAGAACAAATGACCAGTGGTCATTTGTTCTTTAAGTAATAGAAAAAGATAATGGAGATTAAAATAAACTATTTTGGCTTCTGTCCATCTGTTTATGAAAACTGTAGAAATATTGGGGGGGGGGGGGTTGATGCATTATAAAAAAACACTGTTATTCAGAAACAATGATTAACTGTCCATCTGTTGTTTCTGATGAGAACATCAACCAGCTAAGCAAACAGCAAATGTCTTAATAAATAAACATAGCTTTAAAAAATATAGCTTGTGAATATCTTTTATCTATTTCTATTTTTTACATGAAGTATTATTAAACATTTTCTTTTTCAAATAAATGACATGATTGAAATGTTTTGTAAGGATAATCATCTTTAGATATTTTCTATGTCCAATAAAGGCTCGGTAGAAGGTCACATGACAGTTCCAAAAATCCATTCTTGACCACTTTTCCTTTCTAGTCCTTGAACTAGAGAGATGTTGTCTCTGTTCCTGACAGGGAATGATTAAGCCACATGTCTATCTTTTACCTACCTTTACCAAGTAAGTCTTTTATTATTTTGTTCCCTTCTACATACTGCTTGTTTATGGATCAATATGTGTACAGTTTTAGCTGTTGGGACAGATTTGTATATGCTTTCTTTTTAATGTCACTCGTAGGTATATTGTGTGCATGTATTTACCAACCCCGCTGCACAAACAGGATGTGACACAAGGTCAGTTTTTAAGCTGAGTTTAACAGGTTTGAATTCAGAGTTTTCCTTCTCCTAGACTGGTTGCCATAAGAGCACAACCTACTCTATTATTTGCCTATAGATGGAGGGAGACTAGTTGGATACATACCTTTCCCCCAAGGATATTAGCACTATATAAAATGCGAACAGCCTCATTTAGGATTTGAACTCAAGTCATCAAGTCCATTTTCAATGGATGATAACCACTGCACCATAGGGACTCCCTCATATTGTGTTTAAAATATCAAATGTTCTTGTATGAACAAATGGTTTGGTTGGGTTGGGTTGGGTTGGGTTGGGTTGGGTATTTTGGTATATCAACCATTGTAGGTTATTTAATACCAAATCCTTTTTATACTTATAAACACTTCTATTTCAAACAATTCCGTTTAGCATAAGTACACAGTTTAGTTCTATTTGACCCATAGATAGGACCCTATCAAGTGCAACCATTCTGGGCCAGAGTGGACCTGGGAGCAATGGCAATGAAGGGATACTCTGCATTCCCCAAAGTTCCAGCATTACTGGAGCCTTACCATCAGATTATTTTGTGTCATATCCAGGACATTCATTGTGGGAGTCTTACTCCTCTGTAGAGATGCAGTCAGTGTATTTTGTAGCCACAACTGACTGGACCAAAGGACACTCATTGAGAGAGGCTTACCCCTCTGCAGAGATGCAGTCAGTGTATTTTGCAGTCCCAACCAACTAGGCCATATGTACAAAATAGTTTCTGCAAGAAACTATTGCTGATGCTGACGACACAAATGGTTTAGTGCTTCTTACCCGTGCTTAAGCCAAATCCCTGCTGCATAGCCTGGAGCAGACAGCAAGAGGCATTGATCTCTACACAAACTCTCAAATAAAACAAAGTGTTCATGTGTTTCAATCAAGATGGGGACTACATAATTGCTTATTAAATAGCAAACCTCTGAAATTAATCGACTAGTTTATATACCTCAGCAGTAATATCTCATCTACTGAAAGAGATGTCAACAAATGCATAGAAAAGATATGGACTGCTATAGACAAGTTAATGACCATCTGGAAATCTGATGTCTTTATATGATTGTACCACTTGGACTCTAATGAAATACCAGGAGAAAAAGCTCGATGGAAACTGCACAAAAATACTGAAATGGATCAAAACATGATTTTAAAAGAAAAGTGAGTTTACGAAGAAAAAGCGAGTTCATATAAAAAATGGTTACAAATCATATATAATTCATATATATAAACTGGATATGTCATTGAATAACCCATAGTGGTTGATATGCCGTGAAACTCAAACAACCAAAAATACTGCTTGAAAAAAATCCTAGAAATAGCACCCTACAAAACAGCAGCTGAATAGCCATTTACCTCCCATAATGCACGTTGAATTGAGCCAATAATGGGAGTGATATGAGGAATTCTTTAGTTAGCTTTAGTATGGCGAGCATGTCACCAACAGTCCTGATGCCCAGCTCCTGATACACAAGCTGTCTCTTATAATCTCCTCACTAGAAAATGTCTGCGCATGTCTTGGCAGAGGCAATTGATATACCTGCCTAGATAAAGGTGCTCTCCCATCCAGCCAGGTCAGATCTTGTTCGCAGTGCCATGTTGAATTGAGCAAGTTAGGGTACTGTTGTGTTGAGTAGCAACAATAACTGACGAGCTAATTACAACATTTTATTTCCTAAATTGTAATAAAAAAACTTACAATGTTAGGGAAGCATGAAACCCCAAAGGTTTTGAGGGGGAGGGGAGGGATGTAGACTATGTTATCTAGGGAGTCCTAACTAGCCACATTCACTGACTCAGACACACTTTACAATAAAGACAGCCATGCATCTACACGCGCGTAATGATCACCAAAATACAGCATTCTCTCTATGAGAACCTTCTTAAAACCAGGTGAAATGAATGATTTATTTACAAATAAAGGCATATGTACAATTAGGTAATGATGGGGAGGGGAGAAAAAACCCCAAAATAAATGGTAAAAGCAAGGATAAAACTCTGTTTAGTTACCCTCCCGTCCCCCCATCTATGATGTGGAGAGTCAACTGTTTTCTGGTATCCGAGCAGACTAGAAACAAGCCGAACTCTCCTTATGAGGAATGGATCTAAACTAATGGGATAAAGGAAAGGCAGGGGAGGGCTCGGCAAGGAATGGGTAGCATGGATTTCAGTAATGTGGGTCAAAGATCCTCAAAAAGATGGGACAGAAGAAAGGTTATAGTGATAAAAGAATGGGTGGGTGGGGAGGATCTTAGAGACTTACAACTAAGTGATGGGGCCAATGACACATCTCAAACTGCTAACTAGGAGTGTAAAGGGGTACAAGAATTCCTACTTACTGGGGGTGGGGTCCTAAAGGACCCCAGACCATCATCCCCATGTACAGGAAGAGAAGGGAAGGATGACTCTAACATTGCTCCTTTTTGTAAGACCAGCCTCACTACATGCACCCACCTTTTGTCGAATGTTATGCGGTCCAAGCGTTTTCTATCACATCTAATTTTGACCCTAAGCTGATGCCTAAAGAACAAAATCAGATCACAATGAGAAAAGTTTTCACAGTCATACAATCCCTTGTTTTGTGTCTGCCACATCACCATTCTAGCCACAGCTAGGATCACAAGAAACACTGCATGCTTCTCAACTCGATGTGGTCCACAACATAACCAACTTTAAGCAGCATAAGCTGTTTGGGACTAATGCAGGCCATCCACTCCCCAATGTGACTCCAGAACGGGCAAACCCACTCACAGTAGTAGAAGGTGTGCTCAGCCGTTTCCTCTAAACCACTGTTGCAATGAGGAGAATCAGGCATGTCTGCCAGGCACACTTTGAAAGTCCAGCCATTGAGGGGCAATGTGTTCTGGGCAAGCAGCCAGGTGAGCAAGAACTCATTGTTCAAGAAGCTTGAGCCGGGCACCCAATTCCATTGAGAGCGAATCTCTGCCAGTGACCAGCCGAGTTGCTCCACCAGAGGATCCAAAGCAGAACCCACCACTAACTCCTGATACAGTTCCTTTCAAGGTCGAGAAAAGTCACTGGACCCAGGAAGGTTACGGAGGGCTATACAGCACTCGCAGGTAAACAGTGCTTCATACCTAGGCCTACTGCAGCCTTCAGCCTTGGGATTGGAGTTCAGGCGAGGAAAGACGACTCTCACCTTTCCTCCCCATGCCGTGTCCCTTGACAAGGATTAACCCAGGTAAGCCAGTCTTTCAGCGAGCCAGTGGCTCTCCAGATCAGGCATCCCTAGACCCCCATTTTGAGACGTTGGTAGCAGACCTGTCTATGGACCATCAGACTTTGACCTCTCCAAAGTAATTTGGAAAGGGATTGTTTTAGCACCATCTGGTGACCCCTAGGCAGGGAAAGTATGGACAAGTGGTAAAGGATCAAAGAGAAGATGTACACCGTGCACACCTCCACCCTGCCCTTTAAGGACAATCGCCTTCAAAGCCAGGTATTCACCTCTGCCTCGACCTTCGACCAGTTTTGCTCCTGCTGGAGGCCAGACTTGAACGACACCCCGAAGATGTGGATGAATCTGTCACTCCAGCAAAAGGGCCCAGGGAAACGCCACTCCTCCAGGCACCCAACCACAAACCTTTGCTCTTATCAATGTTGATCTTGGCATCTGCAACTTTTTTGTACCTCTCAACCGCCTTCTTCACAGCCAGTATGTCCAATTGGTGGGACACAAAGACAGTGATATCATTGGCGTATGCAGAGACCTTCATCCTAACATGGCTGATAAAAGGGATTCCACACAGGGCTGGATTAACCTCCTCATCCCTAAGCCTATGGAGCAGGGGCTCTAAAGAGAGGACATAGAGAAGAGGAGACAATAATAAAAAATTTGTAATGCTAGAAAATGCATACCTCACAAATTTACAAAAAGGAGCATTTCTCGGTAGTTCTTGAACCAATTGTTCTTTTTAATTTTAGTATTTAATCACAACAAACTTATGTTGTCATTTTCATAACGTCAGTATGAGACTTACCTGTAAACTTTAGGTCACATTGCCTCAGCACTTCAGTTTTTAAAAACATATTTTTATTTTATCATTATTTTTCATTCTTTAACACCAATTAATCAAAGATTATATTTATATATTTAGTAGAGAAAAGTGGTAATAAATTTGAAAGAGCATAAATATAAAATAAGAAAAACAAAAGATTTTGAGGATATATTTTTCATATATGATAATGTGCAAATATAATATTTTTTTGTTTTTAAATAAACCATCTACAGGGCATATGACAGATGTCAAAATGTTTCATCTGGAAAATATTTTCAAATGAAAAAAAATGAAAAGAAAACAATGAAAAAATTCTTTGCATTCTTTTAATGTTAACAACATGGTTGCCATGGACCCTTTCATACAAACAAATCACTACAACTAGCTGGAAAAAAAAACCACCAAAAATCAGGGAATTATTTGATTATAATAAAATTTTCACTGTTCATTTATTACTGAGTGAATTTTATAATGCAGTTGTTATTTCATTAAAAAATTTACAGATATTTTGCAGAAATTTTTCAGGTCACTTGACTTTACCACTTCCATGTGTGTGGTGCTATTTAATCAGTAGGGATATATGATATGGCATATATTTTTTGTTTATCAAATAATAGACAAAGTCTTGAAATAAAGAAAAAGAATTTCAAATTGGGATCTCTTAGAAGAAAATTGTACCCCAAATGTATGTATTCATTTTTTTTATCCAAAAAATATTTTCAGGGCTTTAAATACTCGGATTTTATAGAAAATATAATTTTCTTTTAGATTATTAGAGAAATAATTCTGTATTGATATTTGTTCTGCTTAAAAAGGTGGAGTGACCTTAAGTTTATATGTGATTTTGATTACAAGTGTTAAGTTATTGTAAGTATTCTTTGTTGTTCTTACCTGTTGTCAGGATTGAACCTGTAACCTCTAGATGATTTCATACTTGTACCTGGTCATGGTTAACTCAACAGAATTGGAACACTCTAGCCCTGTGATTCAAATAAAGGGTTCAGTTTGAGATTCTGTGAAGACTCCTGAGTTTGACATGAAACACCTGAAGAAGGCTGAAGAACATATCAGCCGAAACGTTGTAAGTATAACAATACAGATGAGGTGAATCATCCGAATATTCTAAGTAATAGCAATTATCAAGCTTCATCTCCGAAATCTAAACAAATAAAGTGATTTGTTTGTATCTCAAAATCTCAAAGAATTTTGTGCGTCTCATTTTTCTGAACAGATTCTGGATTGTGCATATACCACTTATTCGTATGGTCAGTTTTTAATTTCTGGCATAATTCCTAGTGGATCACCTTTCCCATCCAGTTGTGTCTCATCTTATACTCTTTTTTGCAATAATTTGCTGCATTTGCTTATTATATTATTATTTGTGGTTGACTTTCCATAGTCATAATTTTTTGTGGAAAATTAAAGCACACTTTAATATTTGTATTGTAAAATGACAGACAAAATCTTGTTTCATTAATTTTGACCTTCCAATTGGATATAAATACCATAGTATTATAGTTAACAACATATATATAATATTTTTACATAAATCAGTTTATTAATCTTTCTAGTAAGTAATTTCATTTGAAAAAATTTTAGAAGTATTTTGAAATTGTAATAACATTTTTTAATCATGCAAACTCAAGTTAAGTAAGTTCATCAACTTTTAGTGAATTTTAAATCCTTAGAATTTATTAAAAATTAATCCAATATTATTTTGCTTTTAAAACTGATAATTCTGATGTTTCTATTTTTCAAATAAAATGAAAATTTAACCTTAAAAATAACTTTAATTATTTTAATGGAAAAGATGAGTGAAATTTTGTTAGTACCTAATAATAGCATTTCCTTTCAAGAGATTGATGTCACTATTGTGTTAAAATTTCTTTTCCTTTCAAAAAAGTAATCTTGTTATTATAGATTTAAATTTTAAAAAAATGTTTTTAAGAATCATGAATTTTTTTTTTAATTCTCAAAAATAATATCTATGTTTGTAATTTTTATTTAAAAAAATTCTTTATATCAAATAAAATGACATCTTTGTTGTTTGTGATCTAAAATTAAGTTTACAAATCATAACAAAAATATTTACACCAAAGAACAGTGCACATCAGAAACAATAACAAAAGATAAGTTCCCAATGAGATTTAAGCCTATGTCTCCTTCCACAGTGGAGAAGTCAAGTTATCCATACCAGCTGCATTACCAATTAGGCTAGGTGAGCAACTGGTACAACAGAAGCCTAAATCACACCCATAAATCCATCTAACACATTGCCGACAACATTGTTGATGCCATATTTATTGCTATTGATTTTACACACAAATAGAATTAATAGCATATTTTATCTATTTTTATATTTTAACTGAAGATTTGTCAATCATCATTATTATTCGTAAATGCTTTTCACTGGGTGCAAATATTTCAGTTTTAATGTAATAAAATATTCTATTAAATTAGAAATACTAACCAAACTAAATAAAAATAGATATAAAAAAGATTACTCGTTCTTTTTTTTGTTTTAATTGATTTCTATATAAAATTATAAAGAGGATAGGTTTTAATATGTTTGAGAATAAAACAATAATATTAGAACTCGATTATACCAAATAATTATTTTTTAAAACCAGTATGCAAATTTTCCACACCATATACTACACAAACCTTTATTTCTTTATGATATATAACGTAAATTGCAGGATTTTAAACACATTAATAATATGGGCTGTTTAGATGCAAATCTAAATCTGCTAGACTTTGATTAAAACATTGTTAATAAATAAGATATTAATTAAGATTTAATAATGATAATTTGATAATCATTGAGAATATAATATAAATAACAAAGGGATTTGTGATATTAGTGGTGACATAGTTTTAGTTACAGAGACATAATCTCAATTATAATAAGATTGTTGCTTTTGATGATTATTTTCTTATATATTTAAAATTTTTCTTGCTTTTTATCATTCAGATAAATACTTCTTAGATTGTTATTTATATACCAGCAATAGACAAGACCAATTGGAAATAATGATCAAATGCACTCAGTGGGAATCAAATTCATGCCCCACTTCTGCATTGGGAAAGTTTGATTATCTGCACTAGATGTTCTACTGACTCAACAGTTGATATCACAGAAGTCAAAATTACACTTATGACCTATCCCTAACTTCTTCTCTAATCTTTCAGTGCCATGTTTGCTGTACTGAATGTAAATCTGATGAGACCACTAGTTAAAACATTATGCAGGTCTCAAATACAAGGAATTTTGGTGCTTATCCAGAATAGCCCACCCATGAAAATTTCCATGAATTCTGTGATATTGTACAAAAAATTATACAACATGCAATGTCACATTGTTGAGTTTCCCATGCAGAGAAACAAGAATGAAATAAGATGCAAATATACAAAGGAAAAATAACACACCTGATATTGTGGAAAGGAGAAAATTGATATATTTAACAAAAAATGGAGAGCAGTACAAGGGAGACAACCACTTGGGTTGTTGAACCTGATGTAAATTTTTTAACACCTTCATATATTCTCATATTATTTTATTGATTTACATTCATATGAGAGCACAATTCAAAAAAGAGACTTTTAAGTCTAAGTAAAAATCTCTTGACCCTTTCTAACTTTAATTTAGTCCTGAGTTTTGTCATCACATCAGCAATCATATCTGTTGTTGGATAATGAACAATTTCCTTTTTTCTCATAGTGTAAGACATCTCTAACAAAATGGTCATTGACATCTACGTTGTTTGCACTTCTCTTTATTTACAAGGTCTCTAGAAAGGATGATTGCACTTTGGTTTATTGCCAAGTTGGTTGGTTGGTTAAGTTTTATGGCATATCAACCTTTGTAGGTTATTTAATGCTAAATCCATTTTTATGAAAATAGTTCTATTTCAGTTCAGTTCAGCATAAGTACGCAGTTTAAATGTAAGTACAGTTTAATTATGAAAAACATTTCTATTTCAAGCTATTCAGTTTATCAAGCAGTTCTAATTCAGATAATTCAGTTTAGTATAAGTACAGGTTTTGTTTGCACACAGTTAAATGTCAAAACAGTTCTATATTAAACAAATTAGTTTTGTGTAAGTACAGTTTCAAAGTCAAAAACAGTCAGTTCCATTTCAAAGAATTCAGTTTTACATAAGCATGCTGTTTAAATGTAAGTATGGTTTAATTGTCAAAAACATTTCTATTTCAAGCTATTCAGTTTAATCAAACAGTTCCAATTCAAACTATTCAGTGTAGCATAAGTATGCAGTTAGTTTTATTCAACCCATAGATAGGGCCCTATCAGGTGCTACCATTCCGGGCCAGAGTGGACCTGGGAGTAATGGCAATGAAAGGGTACTCTGCATTCCCCAAAGCTCCAGCATCACTGGAACCTCACCATCAGATTGTTTTGTGTCATATTCAGGACACTCATTGGGGGCAGGGTGTCTTACCCCTCTGCAGAGGTGTAGTCAGCATATTCTACAGCCCCAGCCGGTTTATTACCAAGTATTTTTCACTGATTCACTTGAGATTTAAACCCATTTACTGCTTACCGTCTTTTTGCCATCAGGTAAATGTGTTAGTTCAAAGATATTATTTTCCTTTTGGGATTCTATTTCTTCTTGCAATACCTCAATCCAACAGAGTACCTTTGAGGAGTTAATTGCTTCTTAATTAGTTGATGGTATATTACATGTGGTTCTATAAACATTCTTTTAAATAAAACCAGCATTCATTTATCAAGTTTAAATCTCCTTTGTCATTTGCTGGGAATTTGAATTGTGTATTTCAACCAAATTTATTTATAAAATTCTTTTGATAACGACCTTATTTTTTGGTAAAGACATTTACTTTTTATTAAAACTGATATCTCTCTTGTGCCCCTTGCAATAACAGAGATGTTTGATTATAGTGACCATGATCTTAAAAAGCTCAAAAGATCATTCATAGTTGCAGTTTTTATAAAACTATCAATGTATAAATCTTTAGTTGAAGGGATTTGAAAGCCAAACAAAATTACACACTTGTCTAAATTTCTGTGAAGAAGCTTGATGATTTTTATCATTAAGGATTTTTGGACTATTGTCTTCATCTCTATTGTTATTAGGGAACCAACGCCTGGTTCCCTAAACTTCTAAGGAGACAATCATCTGGAGATTGCAGGTTCAATCCTGACTGCAGGCAAGTAACAATACAGGAATACTTAACACTTGTACCCAGTTATGGCTAATGGAGTCAGAACAGGCAACCCCCGTGGATTCAATAAAGGACATAGTTCAAAGTTCCATGAAGTTTCCCAAGTTCAACAAACCTGAAGAAGACCAAAACATGGAAATAGCAATGATAAAATTACACAGCACAAATACCATTATTTATACCCTCACTAGTGATTCCAACAAACCTATTGATTCCTCTCGCTTAGTGCTGATAACTTATTTGGTTTGTTTAGAAATATATCAACGCTTTATGAGTTATTTGGTGCAAAATTTGATTAATTTGTAAATATTTGGTTACAGTCATAATGTTCAATGTTCAATTGCAGTCATCTTTTTTTTTATGAGACTGAAAAAGTTTTGCCCTGTTTCTTTTATAGCAAATAGGTTTTCAAATAGGAATGAGATTAGAAGAATTTTACATCATCAAAGGAAGATAACTGAGCATTCATTATTATTTTATGGTTTATTTTTTCTATTTATTTTTATCCCAATTTCTCACTGGATCTTTTTTTGTGTTTAACAGTCAAAAATTCATTTTGAGTGTTTTTTATTCAGCATTCATTTATCTTGGGTTAAGAGAAGGAAAAAAATAAGAGAAAAATAGTGGCAGGAAAAATATATGTGTGACATTGCATATTGTATCATTTTCAAGATGAGCAAGACAGTTGCAGAAATGTAGAAATTATTATTTTTACTCCTTAGCAGATGGTCTGTCATTGGAGTCTGAGAGACAACAAGTCTTCTCTGGTCACCAGGACTCTTCTTAGTATTCTGGCCAACCTGTAGTTTTGACAGTCTCCTCCCATCCTCTAATTTCTCACTCTTCAAGCTCCCTTGATCATTCCCTGGGGATTATTCAAAGAGCACCAATTACAATTATTATTATTGAATGATTAATTCAAACTGGTATCCTCATCTTGGTTGTTAAAGTCAAAATGTTTCAGTTATTTCTAAGATGAGAAATTATCATTATTATAAAGTGATTTATTTTAAACTGTTATCCTCATCTTGGTTGTTATACAATATCTGGTCAGAATAATAAGAATAATTCTTTAAAATGATCCTGATTAAAATCTTTTGAATTTTGATATTTTGATTTTCTGTTTATGTAGAAAATTTCAAAGAATAAAAATACTTCTTATGAATTATTGATTTTTCTGTTGCGTGTTCAATAAACTCCTCATGGTAAATTTGTTGCAGATAAACCTGAGATTATAAGAGCAATTAATCTGAGGAATTTACCTGTGATAAATCTATCATGGGATTAATTTACCAATGATGAATTTATGACAATGAATTTACCTAGAATCTTTTTGGTGTGCATTATTGATGTTTTGTTGTGCATTATTGATTTTTTGCACCTGAGATTTCAAAACTTTGCCAGATTAAAGATTTTACAAAAGAAATTGAGGTTAAGTAAATTCTATTTCAGCAACTTTTCCCCCTTCTATAATTACCCCTGTCCCATTTCTTGAATACTTCATCTCCTAAAAAAAATTTTCAAAATCTACTTCATACATGTTAAACCACTTTAACACCATCATTGATTTTTTTCAAGACCTCAATTCAAGCATTAGTTACCACCGAATGGCAATGACAGTTTAGAAACCAATCATTATTTTTATTCCTTGGGAGTTTTTTCACACCACAAGTAACTGGTGATTTTTCCCTCAAGTCTAAGTGACAGCAAGACTTCTCAGGTCTCCAGAACTCTTCTAAATATTTGGATTGTTCCAAATGCTATATATACATATACACTTATATATAAATATACACTTATATATACATATACACTTATATACATATACATTTATATATATTCATACACTTATATATACATAAACACTTATATATACATATATACTTATATATACATATACACTTATATATACATATACATTTATATATACATATACATTTATATATACATATACATCTATATACATATACATATATATACATGTACACTTACATATACATATACACTTATATATACATATACACTTATATATACATATATACTTATATATACATATATACTTATATATACATATACATTTATATATACATATACATTTATATATACATATACACTTATATATATATATATACACTTATATATACATATACACATATATATATATATATACACTTATATATACATATACACTTATATATACATATATACTTATATATACATATACACTTATATATACATATACACTTATATATACATATACACTTACATGTACATATACACTTATATATACGTATACATTTATATATACATATACATTATGTATACATATACACTTATATATATCATAAAAATGGCAGCCATAGTCGTGGGCAACCCTAAGGTTCCCTTTTCAATAGCTACTACACTGAGGGCAGGGCACAACTCCTATCCCTGGATTGCTCCACTTTACCCTTGATACATACCTTATGATGCTGAATGTTAAGCAAGGCAGCATCAAGTACCATTTTTTGAGTCTTTGGTATGACTGGACCTGGGATTGAACCCTGGTCTCCCGGGCCATTGGCAAACACTCTACCCTCTAGGCCATACATATACATTTATATATACATATACATTTATATATACATATACATTTATACATGCATATACATTTATATATACATATACATTTATACATACATATACATTTATATATACATATAAATTTATACATACATATACATTTATATATACATATACATTTATACATACATATACATTTATATATGCATATACATTTATACATACATATACATTTATATATACATATACATTTATACATACATATACATTTATATATACATATACATTTATATATACATATACATTTA
Source organism: Sepioteuthis lessoniana (assembly GCA_963585895.1). Lineage (NCBI taxonomy): Eukaryota > Metazoa > Mollusca > Cephalopoda > Myopsida > Loliginidae > Sepioteuthis > Sepioteuthis lessoniana. The sequence goes on along the minus strand of OY757943.1, from coordinate 2,176,855 downwards.
TACATACATATACATTTATATATGCATATACATTTATACATACATATACATTTATATATACATATACATTTATACATACATATACATTTATATATACATATACACTTATATATACATATACACTTATATATACATATACACTTATATACATATACATTTATATATACATATACACTTATATATACATATACATTTATATATACATATACACTTATATATACATATACACTTATATATACATATACACTTATATATACATATACACTTATATACATATACATTTATATATACATATACATTTATATATACATATACACTTATATATACATATACATTTATATATACATATACACTTATATATACATATACACTTATATATACATATACATTTATACATACATATACATTTATATATACATATACATTTATATATACATATACACTTATATATACAGGTAGGTATCATACAATAACTGATGTTTATACAACAGCATTGCTTCTAACAAAGCCTTCATCAGATGATGACTCTGGGTTCCAGGGGTGTGTGCTTGTGGTGTTATGGTTAAAGCGATGGACTGCGGAATCATAGTAAGCGAGTTCGTACTCCAGTCGCGCTATTACGTTCACTTTCGGGCAAATACTCTTGGGAAAGGTATGAACCCTCTTATCCTCCCAGCTATGGGTTAAATAGTGCCACTGCTGTTCTTCTCGGAGAATAACTTTGGCATTAAATAACCTACAAAGGTTGACATGCCATTAAACAAAGAAACCAAAACCGAAACTGGGTTCGGGCATGGTTTCAGGGCCGAAGCATCATTACCACTAGCCCAGAGCGCCCCAGCAGTATCTCCCGACACCACCAGACTTTGTCAGATTGTTGTCGCTCTATAGGATTGCCAGATCCACGCTGATGCAATTAGAGCCTTATCTTGGATCTTTTCAATATACACTTATATATATATATATATACACTTATATATACATATACATTTCTACATATTTTTTTATTTACCAACCTCTCTGCACTGGAGGGATACAACACAAGGTCAATTCTTTATGTGGAGTTTAACAAATTTGAATTTAGAGTTTTCTGTCTCTTAGACCAATTGTTATACCGAGGCTAAAGAGCCCAGTCTGCCCTATCATTTTACCTATAGGTAGAGGGAGAATTGTCGTATTCATACCTTTCCTAATGATTTGGTTTTATGGCATATCAACCATTGTACGTTATTTACTCCAAATCTTTTTATATATATACATATATATATATATATATATATATGATTTCTAAACATGTTTTGTACATGACATTTTTAAACAAGCCTGAGCTCATTTTTTTCCACACAGTAAAATGGTTTCACTTATTTCTATCGAATAGGAATAATTCTATTTACAATTAATCATTTATTTGCACACAGTTAAATGGTTTCAAGTACTGCTATGTATCACTAACAATTCAATTAAACATCAGTCATTTGTTTGCATAGTTAAGTGACAAACAGTTCTATTTCTAACAATTCAATTTAGCATAAGTACACAATTTAAATATCAAACAGTTCTATTTGACCCATAGATAAGACCCTATCAAGTGCTACAAGTAAACCGGGGAGTGATGGCAATGAAGGGGTACTCTGCATTCATTAAATCTCCAGCATCACTGAAGCCTCACCATCAGATTATTTAATGTCTTATCCTGTGTGTTGTATAGTATACTACACGTATACAAATATACACAGGAACATAATCAACTGATAATGACACTTTTAATAACGAACGAATACACTTCTTTACATAAATCTCTCACACTTTATTTTCGAAAAGGTGATGTTTGTTGTGTGTGAGAAATGAGTGGAGACAAGGACGGACTGCTATATTGACCCAAGTTCTTCTCTCGAACATAGCAGCACTTCTTTCGCATCTTGGCTTGGGTTGCTCAACCGGGGGTCACTAAAGGCCCAAAACCCTCTGTCTGGAGCTGGTTCTCACTTTGGCATCCTGTCTCCAACTGACTTGAACCGCCCGGTCACCTGATTATATCATTGTCTAACGCCCACCTGCTTCCGCTGTTCTTCTGCTTATTTACACAGGTGCATCTCTTGACTGACGGCTCGGTCGAGGGTCAGTATATAACACCTGGACACTCGTTAGGGGAGTCTTACTATATTTACCCAAACCCTCACCATGGCTGTAGAACCCAGTCTGCCCTACTATTTACCCATATCTGGAGAGAGAATAATTGGATTCATACCTTTCCCAAGCATATCAGTGCTATGTGAAATGCAATCAGCCTAGTCCAGGATTTGAACTCGTATTGCCGTGTCCATTTCCTATGACGATAACCATTTCACCACGGGCACCTCCATAAAGGGGAGTCTTACCACACTTCAGAGATGCGGTTTGTGTATTCTCAGTCCCAACTGACTGGGCCATTTCCCAAGGGCATTAGCATAAAAGGAAATGCAAACAACCTCATTCAGGATTTGAACTTGGTTCACTGTGTTCATTTCTGATGATACGATAACATTTATGGTGTGAGACTGTCTTCAGGCCGAGCAACTGTGCTTACTTTCAACACCACATTTTTAGTTTGGCAAGTTTGGATCAAAGCCGCACAAATTGTGGGACAGTTCCACAAGGAAGGAAAAAGAAAAGGAACAAAAATAGATTCCAAAGATATTTTTACTAAATAGAGGTGGGTGAAGTGTGATTATTTGCAAAATTGGCTCTGGGTGCTGTCATTGCAATATGGAGAGCATGCAAGGTTCTATAATTCTCTTAACTCTGTTTGATCATAAGGAATGGGGAGCAGGCACCCCTGGCCTACTCCCTTTCAGCTTTTTCTCTGTGTCCTTCCTCATTTTGGGCCAATCTGGCAATATCTTGATTGCTAACGGGTATATATGAAGCACTAATCCTTGCCCCTTCTCAAATACAGACCCCCTCCCATCTTTAAGATACTGGCAAAACTCTGATCAACCAATCTCCAACTGTACCTAAAGCTAAACATTTGTGTTTATAATTGTCCAACTTTTTTAAGCACAATTTTATCGCCTCACAAAGTTTTTACCTGATCCTCCAATTCATCTTTTAATATCACCACATGCACACATCCAGGCATACATATATGCTATGCATGCTTACATACACCTGGGCAAATATGTCTAATCCCACATAGGTACATATACATATACTAAGTCTATATATACACAAGAGCAGAACGGCTTATTAGATAATGTACATTTTTCAATCCTAAACTCAATTCTAAAATCCTGATGGTAGATTCTAATAGTTTGTATAAGGGATTCTTGTTTGTTTTTATTTTTGGTAAATATCTCAATCCATGGACAAAGGTCATTCAATAAAAAATGATAATATTTTTGACTGAGGCAGGACCTATTATATCAACTAGGTTCATTCAATAAATAAAGTAGGGACTAATTATAACTGCAAAGGTTATTCAATGAATAAGTGGAAGTTTTTAGACTGAGTAGGGACCTATGTTATATACAAGGGACATTAAAAAAACAAGGGGGATATTTTTGACTGAGGAGGGACCATTTATATCTACAAAGATCATTCAATAAATAAAGGGAATTTTTTGACTGAGGGAGACCTAATATATTTACAAGGGTCAATTAAGAAAAAAGGTCATTCAATTGATAAAGAGGAATTTTTTGACTGAGGAGGGACCTGTTATAGCTACAAGGTTCATTCAATATGCAAGGGTTTTTTTTTTATTGAGAAGGGACCTATTATATCTACTAGGGTCATCCATGAATAATAGGAATCTTTTTGAAAGAGTAGGGTCCGATTATATTAACAAAGGTCATTTAATAGACAAGGTGAATTTTTCTAAGGAGGAACCTATTATATCAACAAAGGTCAATCAATGCATAAGTGGAATTTTTTGGACTGAAGAGTGATGTATTATATCAACAAAATTATTCAATAAAGAAATTCTCCTAATTTATTGATTAACTCTGGTCTCTCCTTAGTCAGAAAAATTCCCCTAATTTATTGAATGACACTGGTAGATATAATAGGTCTCTCCACAGTCTACAGCCCCAACTAACCGGACTGTAGAATACACTTACTACACCTCTGCTGAGGGGTAAGAAATAAGTGTTTTGGATATGACATTAAACCATCTGATGGTGAGGCTCCAGTATCCCTTCATTGTTATTGCTCCCAGGTCCACTCTGACCCAGAGTAGTAAAACCTGATAGGGTCTTATCTATGGGTCAAATAGAGCTGTTTGACATTTTAACTGTGTATAAACAAATGATTGATGTTTAATTGAATTGTTAGTGATACATAGCAATACTTGGAACCATTTAACTGTCTAACGAATGAATGAGTAATGTTGAATAGAATTATTAGTGTTGATTAGCAATACTTGAAACTCTTTAAATGTGTGCAGTAATTGAATTATTGGTATTACATAGCAATACTTGTAACCATTTGACTGTTTGCAAATGAATGAATAGTGTTGTAGTGAATGATTAAATGTAAATAGCAATACTTGTAGCCATTTCACTGTGTGCAAACAAATGATTTATATTAGATAGAATTATTAGTGTTAGATAGCAATAATTAAAACCTTTTAACGATATAGAAACAATAGCAATGTTAGTGTACAAACACATCAGTTTTAACTAATTTAAAAATGTAATTACCAACAAACCATTCATTCATAAATCATATTAGTATATCAAATTTAAATGAGTGAAACAAATGACTGATGTTAAATTGTGACTGTTACATAGCGTAATGTATGAAAAACTTGGGAGCTACAGTCTTTGGGGTAGCATCGAGCACTTCTAGCAGCAAGCCCTGAAGGTAAGTTTGAAATGAATAAACAGGCTTATGACACCCGCAAATATTTTTTGTTGATAATTCCTAAAGTTATCCAACATGCTGATGAAGATGAGATGAAACTTCATCGGTATGCGTTTTTTCTTTTATTTCAAGACAGAAAACGTTTTTGTTTGTGTGAGCAGTCTCTTTTCGGACAAAATATCCACCTGCTGGATACACAAGGTGCATGCAGTATGATTTCATATAGACGAATCAAAGAGTTTTGCTGGCACAGGTTGATTGGATCACTTATGCTGAAAGACCTCATCACACCCGATAACTTACGAGACAAAATGTTTGACAAGCTATCACAGGCATTAGAGGAACACTGCAACCCAGCACTATCTGTTATTGTCGAATGGTTCAACTTTTACACATGCTGACAACATCCAAACCAAACCACCTCAGACTTTATCACCCTCTCAAAAAACAGTCAAAGTTCAGTAAATTTGGTCCCACTATCACGGATATGTTAAGGGACTTGCTGGTTGTAGGTATCGCAGACAACCATATCCACAGACGTTTATTGATGGAAAAAAGAATTGAATTTTGACCAGGCTAGACAGATTGCCCTGGTGATGAAAAGTGCTGACAAAAATGTTCAAGACGTAGCAGCTTGCTCCAACACCACTACACTCATACAACCAAATGTAAGCTGCATCAACATAGGAAATTCCAGTTGGGGAAAAAGCAAAAAACCAGATTATTGTTGCTTCAGGGATGCAACTTGCAACTTCTGACAGAAAACTGGTCACATTTCAGCTGCCTGCCTGAAAAGGAAAGGTACTAAGGCCACCAGAAATTGCCAGACACATAAGATCAACAGAGATAAGCATGACAACACACACTCTATTACTTCAGGAGACTCTGCCTCAGTGCACAAACGCTTTTGCATCTCACAAGAAAAAAAATTGACCCTCTAATCGTATTGGTGGGCATCAATGACAGATGGATAGAGATAGAAATTGACACAGGTGCAGCACTATTACTAATCAGCTGCACCATTTTTGACAGACACTGGCAGGGGCCCAATAAACCAAAACTCAGCCTCATGGCACAAAAACTTGTCACCTACACAAGAGAAAACATAACCCCATGCGGTACCTGTGAGGTTACCGTAATATACAACAATCAGCATTATCACCTGCCTTTGATGGTTGCAGCAGGATCGGGACCTACACTGTTAGGAAGGAGTTGGCTGGAGGTAATCCAGCTTAGTTGGAATTGGATTCATCAGCTCAAGGCAGTTAACATTACACCGGTGCCAAAGACATCATACAGAGGTACCTAGACATTTTCAAAGATGAACTGGGTGAACTAAGAAATTACATAGCATCATTGAGAGTCAAACCAAACACAAAACCAATCTTTTGCATAGCACGTCATTGTGAGAAAAGGGGGACCAAGAGCTGGACAGGCTAGAGTCTTTGAGGATAATCAACACCATACAGTATTCAGAATGGGCAGTCTCAATCATTGATGTCCTTGATTCATCTCTGTGGGGAATACAAGATGATTGCAAATAAGTGTACTAACTTGGACTTGTACCCCATACCTAAGATTGTGCTGCTTGTCAGTATAGTGTGGGAGAAGTTCTATCCTATATCATGCCAAATGGTTGTGAGAAACCAGTTGCCTATGCTTCCAGGACACTTTCAGCAGCCAGAAAAATTTCAGTCAGCTAGATAAGGAAGGATTAGGCATCATCTTTGGAATAAAAAAAATACCACCAGTCCCTGCTTAGACCAACTTTCCGAAACGTTAGGGATCAGCAGCCACTTGTCAGTCTTTTCAGCCCAACAAGGCTGATCCTCGATAGCCTGCCACCAAGAATTATCAGGTGGTCCCTGTTGATGAGTTCATTTGATTATAGCATCATTTACAAACTGGGAACAAACATTGTTGCCGCTGACGCAATGAGCCGTCTACTATTACAAGAAAATTTAAAGGTCCCGACACCAGGAGTCATCATTCATCAAATGGACAACCTGGATGACACTTCAGTGGATTCCACTGATATTCGCAAACATACCTTAAAGGATCCAGTCCTTTCAAAAGTTTACCAATCTGTACGATCAGGAATAAATCTACCGAAGGGGCCCCTCTACTCAGCGTTTCATACAAAGAGACCTAAATTGAATTGTTAGAAATAGAACTGTTGGATAATTTCACTGTGTGTAGATAAATGCCGGATGTTTAATTGAATTGTTAGTGATACATAGCAATACTTGGAACTATCTAACTTTGTGATTCATGTTTACAAATCGTATATATATATATATATTTAACATGTATGTATAAAGAGGATTTGGCAATAAATAACCTACAATGGTTGATATGCCATAAAAACCACCCCAACCAAATCCAATATATTTAATATATATGTATAAAGAGGATTTGGCATTAAATAACCAACAATGATTGATATGCCATAAAACCCAACCAAACTAAATCATATATATTTAATATATATGTATAAAGAGGATCTGGCATTAAATAACCAACAATGATTGATATGCCATAAAACCCAACCAAACTAAATCATATATATTTAATATATATGTATAAAGAGGATCTGGCATTAAATAACCAACAATGATTGATATGCCATAAAACCCAACCAAACTAAATCATATATATTTAATATATATGTATAAAGAGGATCTGGCATTAAATAACCAACAATGGTTGATATGCCATAAAACCAAACCAAACCAATCAAATGGTGAAGACACAGTTTTCTTTTTCTTTGTTCTTTAATCTATTATGACATATTTTTCATCTCCGTTCATCAAAGAGATTTCGTCCTTCTTCTGCATTGAAATTTTATGCCGATATCGTTTTGTTTACCAAAGAAGACAAGTAAAACATTTTATCATTTTGGGCACTCCTTTTTAGATACAACAACAATATGCATATTTTGTCTGTTGTGACACATTTGTTTTCTGTTTTAATACTTTTCTATGTTTTAAATGTATTAAATGTACAATATTTGTGTATGAGCATATCTTGTCATTTCTTCTCTTTATTTGGTGTTAGTGTAACGATCATTGGATGTACTAATGCAAATATTGAACTTTGGTAAGTGGGAAGATGACAAATTTCAACACTTTTCTTAAAGAAAAACCTATTGAAACGACTTTCACTCTTAAAGCAAATTCTCTATATATATTTAAAAGAATTGGATATTACAAGATGAATGAAAAAGCTGTAATAAAATATCCCAAGCTCTGTGCAGTTATTGAGTCTATTATTTTATTAGCTTTTCCAAGTTTATATAAAGAGGAATCTGACTTTAGCCATGTGCCTTATTTACCAAACAAAGAAGTGCTTTGAAGATAAAACATGGTGATTTGTTACTGAAAACTTTCAAAGCTGCAATCTAATAATCTTGATTTCCTTAGTGCACACTAAAACCATCCTTGTCACTAAAAAATAAATCAAGAATTAAAATTTTTTGCATTTAAAGTTTACTGATTCTGTTCGCATGTCAATTATATTAAACATTGGCAAATCAATTATGTTTTGTTAATGTGTTTTCATCCAGTTTTTCACCCACAGATGACCGGGCTTTTTAAGAGGTGCTAAAAATGAATTTGGATGCCCTGCTGATTTTCACCAGACAAAAGACCCTTGAAACGGAAGAAATCCACTTATACCATCTTGGACCCTGGCTTGAACTTTTCGTCCTCTAGGCCCCACGGATTTCATAACCCCTTTAATCACCAGATTCAATCAACGAATCTATCTCTACACTCCCCAAACCATCACCTTACTCACTAAAGCCTCAATTCCAGGACGTCAGTCAAAAAATAAATAATAAATAAACAAATAAAACAAGATAGAAAATAAAATGATAGATAAGAAAATAGGAATTTTCTCTTCTTATTCCTTGAATTATGGAAAAAACTTATTTCCAAATCCATCCTTCCATCCATTCAATCAATAAATTCATTCAAATCCCTTAGAATTGTTGATTAATTAATCTACCTGGGTGGGAGAGTTCTCTCTGTCGCATCAGGTACTGCTACTCCAAGCCAGAGCAGACCTAGAAGTGATGGCAATGAAGGGGTTCTCAACATTCTCCAAATCTCCAAGACTGGAGTCTTACCATCAGATTGTTTAGTGTCATATCTTGGACACTTACTAGAGGCCTCTTACCATCAGATTGTTTAGTGTCATATCTAGGACACTTACTAGAGGCCTCTTACCATCAGATTGTTAAATGTCATATCTAGGACACTTACTAGAGGCCTCTTACCATCAGATTGTTAAGTGTCATATCTTGGACACTTACTAGAGGCCTCTTACCATCAGATTGTTTAGTGTCATATCTTGGACACTTACGAGAGGCCTCTTACCATCAGATTGTTAAGTGTCATATCTTGGACACTTACTAGAGGCCTCTTACCATCAGATTGTTTAGTGTCATATCTTGGACACTTACGAGAGGCCTCTTACCATCAGATTGTTAAGTGTCATATCTTGGACACTTACTAGAGGCCTCTTACCATCAGATTGTTAAGTGTCATATCTTGGACTCTTACTAGAGGCCTCTTACCATCAGATTGTTTAGTGTCATATCTAGGACACTTACTAGAGGCCTCTTACCATCAGATTGTTAAGTGTCATATCTTGGACACTTACTAGAGGCCTCTTACCATCAGATTGTTTAGTGTCATATCTTGGACACTTACTAGAGGCCTCTTACCATCAGATTGTTTAGTGTCATATCTAGGACACTTACTAGAGGCCTCTTACCATCAGATTGTTTAGTGTCATATCTTGGACACTTACTAGAGGTCTCTTATGTCTCTGCAGAGAAGCAGGTGGAGTATTCTTCAGCCCTACCCAACTGAGTAAGAAATAATATTTTTAATGACAATTCATAAGCAGCAGTTATTTTGTTGACACACTAAGTAATATATGTAGACGTGCATATACAGAGTTGTAACTTTATATATTGGAAACTATGCATATATTTGTAATAGATTCAAAATTTAAATTAATTTTGATACTATTTTATGGCCAGAAACAAAGGATTTTAGGCTAAATTCATATAAATACCTGCTCAACAATTGTTGAAATGGTGAGAAAACAACAAAGATAAGGATATTTATCTGCAGGATCAGCGAAAAGAAAAGAAAACAAACAAATAAAAAAAAGATAAGGAAAAATATCTGTAATTTGTCCTGCTTTAGAAACGAAGGGATTCAACAAGGGAAGAAAATAAAAATATTTACAGAAGTTACCTCCCTTACATTACCACTTGCTCAAGCTCATGAGCAACTAATGGTAGCTTTAAATATTATATCAGAAGGAGTATTGTCATGAGTATGACCTATTGTTTGCAATAAAAGCCCATAAAATCGGACAATTTCAAGAAACACCAAATACCTGGGTCTTCACAAGTGACGGAATGGCTTGATATTCCACTCACGAACAAATTTAGTGACAAGCAAAAGGATTTTAAGAAAATAATAAATTCTATTATTGCAATTAAATGTAGGTGTAGACAAATAGTTTCCTTATTTTCCTTATACATAGTATAACTTAGGCATTTTCTATATTTTGATGAAATTTGAAGTTAGAAACAACAATAGAAATTACAATAATAAATAAAAATAATCTTTAAAAATCCCACGATTGAAATAGTTTTGCATGTCTTATATATATATATATATATATAGAATTAACTTAAATCGCGAGTCGAAAATCTTCTACTAAAGTTTCACCTTAACGGATCATCAGGAAGTTTTCAATCGACTAAATTCTAAGGAGAAATCGCTTTCCTTTATTCACCAAAAACCCCACGTAGCCAAGAATTTGCATAAAAAAATAAATAAATAAATAATAATAAAAAATAATAAAAAAATAAAAAAATAAATAAAATTTTTAAAAAATTCTCTATAACCTATTCCTAATTATATAGTAACCACTCCCTTTTGTGTCTACAACTATTTAACACCTCCGATCTTTTATTTAACATATTCTTACTTTTACAATTTGCTATTACCAATTTTTCCTCCATACAAAGATTACAAGTTCTATTACCTGCCCTATATTTGCGGCATTTCTTTATTACTTCCCATTTCATTATAGGATCTACTCCTTGTTTTTCCTTTAGTTCCTACACATAACTAGATAAAGCAGAGCTATACCTATACTTCTCGTGCGAGAAAATTGTTCTATGGTTATAGTACCTAGTTTTAAAATCCCCTTGTGTCGACCCAAAATATATCTTTTTATTATTCGAATCACTATATACTATATAGCTAAATTAGGTACAAAGAAACATAAGGTGATTGATAAATGCAACAGTAGGGATAAGGTTAAGTGTCCCCTCGAAGGCAAATGTAAGCAGGAATGTGTAATGTATAAGGTAGAAGTATATAGTGATTCGAATAATAAGAGAAATAAAAAGATATACAAGGCACCATTCATTCCTAGGCTGTCAGACCTCACAGCAAACCTCAGGGAACTCCTAAGAAAAGATACTGACTATGATTAGAACGATAGCCACCAGAAGTCGCTGCAAGAAATAAAGGACTTGATATGCAAGGAAATGTTAATACACTATTACGACCCTTCTAAAAAGTCCGTAATACAAGTAGACGCATCATCCAGAGGTTTGGGAGCAGCTCTAATCCAAGAAGGCAAACCTATAGCACTTGCTTCAAAATACCTGACCGAAACAGAGCAGCGCCACGCCTATATCGAGCGGGAGCTCTTAGCTGTTGTATTCGGGTGCGAACGATTTCGCACATACATTTACGGATGTGTATTTGAAGTTGAGAGTGACCACAAGCCCTTAGAAATGATCTGCCTTAAGAACCTAACAGCAGCACCTCCCCGACTTCAACGGATGTTGTTAATACTCCAAGAGTATGACATGGTCATCAAATATCGACCAGGCAAAGAGATACTACCAGCAGATGGACTATCCAGACTTCCCAACAGAAAAAACAAAGAAGTCATTGACTTAGACGTTAAAGGAGACTTTGTACAATTCTCGATTGAAAAATTAACTCAGATACCGTCAAGCAACTAATGCCGACCAAATATTGTGTGAATTAAGGGTACAGATTCTTCAAGGCTGGCCAGAATCTCGCAGAGAACAACACAAAGACCTTCAACCCTACTGGTCATATCGAGATGAGCTCTCTATTGAGAATGGCATTTTGCTTAAAGGAGACTGGATACTGATCCACAAATCAATGCAGACTGAAACATTGGAAAAATTCATTATGGTCACCAAGGAAGCGACAAATGCAAGATCAAGGGAAAAACATATGTTTTCTGGAGTGACATAAACAGTGACGTAGACAAGATAGTGCAGCAATGCGCCATCTGTCAAGAACTCCAGAAGTCCCAATCTGCAGAGTTCCTAATGCCACATGAGATACCAGTACGTCCATGGCAAATCTTGGCTGCTGATATTTTCAACCTCAACACTGGGCAACTGGGAAGAGTACAAGACCATGATAGGAGGAAGTGGACTCCAGCAATTGTCAGACGAGCATGCGTGCTGAACCTCGATCCTATATCATCGAAACTCCAACAGGACAGGTTCTTCGCAGAAACCGTAGACATCTCAAGGAAGATGTCAGCTAATCCAATAAGACACCGGCGTCTCTCCATAATACATCCACACATCACACTGAGCCTCCATCCACTAACATTCCAAACACACATCCTACAGAAAAATCCAACACACACACTGATGACATCTGCACACCATCTGAAGTAACACACAGATACACACACCAAATGCAGCAGAGCGGTAACACACCATCAGAAACAGTTACTCGATCGGGTCGTGTCACAAAACCTCCCAAAAGGTACAACCTATAGAAAGTGGTCATACAAAGCGTTTGTTTTTCAGTGAGCTAGCTGAACCCTGCCTGAACCATATTTCTAAGGAAAGTAGGATGTCATGACATGAGTTACCTTCCCTTGAAAGAAGCAGTTACTTCTCTTGTTTAAATAAATAGTGGGCCTCGTCAATATACACACACAGTGTATACAGCGTTGCGCTTACAAGCTAAACATGCCTCGTCGTTGTCTATCGACTTTCTTATATCCCCACAAACAAAAAACTATAACAACTTTCAGACCCTTCATAGGCCATCATCAGGGGTTGCTTGCATGTGTAAAAAGTGTTTTTTTAATGAGTTTTGAAAGTTTTTTGGTTTTTATAACATAATATATATATAATACACACACACACACACACACACACATATATATATAGGTGTGTGTTATGGGAAATTTAGCAACATCCTCATATGGGTCGTAAGAAAGAATAAGCAATGCATTAAGACGTTTAGATACGTTTATATAAGAAGTGTGAAAGAGTTGCTAAAGCATATTCCTTTAGCAGTCAATTGTCTTTAAGAGAACTAAGTTAAAATTATAATACACTTATCTGTGGTTGGAGAATGTCCTGTCGTCTTTCTCTATATTTTCTGGTTGTGTTTCAGACTGTTTTAAGAGGGCTGTAAACGTTTGGTTTCTTCGGGCTCAAAATTGTCTTCTGGGTTGTGTTTGTAGAGTTGGGTGGTCTTCAGCAGTACCACAATGAGCTCCAGTTTGCTTAGCGCTTTTGTCAGTATCACTCAGACACTTTAATTCACTGCGTTGCCGTTTAATATCTGACTCCATTCTGAGGTTATTCTATTTTACCCCACGTTGGCTAGTTGATGTAACTCCTTGAACAAGAAAGGCCCAAAAAGTATTATACGAAAGAAGACAGCAACAGATAGGAGACGAAAACGTTTCTTTTATATTTTTTCCTTCATTTCCTGGGTTCAACAACCATTCAATGGGTGAAGGAATTTTCCTTGAATACAATTGAAATGGTTGAATCCCCCATTTAAGGTCTTTAAAAATATGTTAATCGTTTCTTGGTATATGTGTGTCCTCATTTGGTATTTTAAAGCTTTAACAATGGTTAGTCGCTTTGGGGAGTGTGTCGAAGTCCAGTGTTTTAGTTCGTAGTTCCATTTCGTAGCCTTTTATATTTCAGTATTGTGACGTTGAATTCTACTCTGACCTCAAGAGATCGACATCTCGGCCATTGTCCTCTGTAGAAGGCTGTTACATAGAATGTGTATCGCCGAAGGCAGTCTGGCACTTGACACTCTACAAAATAAATCCTGGTCAAGACTCCTATTTCGGGCGTATGATAAACAGACAAATAATGTGGTGGCTAATTCGGGGCTAGACTAACCTCTGACGTTAGTAAGAGGGTGCCAATTCACTTTCACCAACACCACCAAGTCCTTTGTCTTCAAAACCCCCTCAGATCACGGGAGAACGAACTTCTTGGTTAGATAATATTAACTGTAGACAGATTTCAAAATCCTCTTGTAATGTTTAAGGATGCAATAAGACGTTAGCGAGAAGTAATGAAAGCGGTACGAGGCTGAGACAAGATACATGCAAAGAAGTAAAATCAACAGAGGAAATAACACAACCGAAAGATTTCAACACAAGGGTGCATTTAAAATATAATAAAATTCTAATATGCGACGATCAAACAAATAATGATGAGACTTATAAAAACATTTCCTTTTTCTTTTCTCTTTTTTAAAATGCCTGCAATATTAAGCCAACAGGAAAACATCCAACAAAAATGTCTCTCAATAGTCCTTTTTCTTCTTTCTCTTTTTTCTTTCTTTCTTTTTCTCCTGCTTGAGTAAAAGTGTCTAAGTCGACGGGCTGAAGTGTGTAGCAATGTTCATTCAATAAATTTAACTATTGATGAAACAAAAACCTTTACAGTTTCTCTCTTTTTTGAATACCTACAACTTTTCAATACTTAAGAATTGTAGAAAGAAAACGGTTTGTCCTGTTCTTATCTTTGACGGGTTTTCAATTTTCAGATTTCTTTCTCTCTTTTTACGGGTGAGTGTCTTTTCCCGGAGCTGGTTGACCTCAGCGATCTGGTTCTAACGCTGGCTTTGTCCAAACTAAAGATTCTCCTTCAAATTTCTGTAACGCATGATGGCCTTTTTGGCGCGAAGAGCTTGTTGACCAATCATCCGATTTTCCACCTTACCGAGTCATGCCACTGGATTGACCTTGACTTCTTTCGTTCAATAAAGTGCAAAGGGTGCAGATAGCTTGCCCTTTCTCTCCCCTACCACTTTAACGGTCAGTCCCTGTTATCCGATCTTTCTTAATGACGATTCAAAAAAGAGGGGTAAGGATATTGACCTCCCCTTCTCTCTCTCTCTCTCTCTCTCTCTCTCTCGATTGCATACCACGTCACAGTATACTGTTAACCGAGAGGGCTGCTACTAGTGAAAGGACTAGCCAACGCTTCGTCCAAAGACGAATGCGTGGCGTCTTCCACCAGTTCACAAGGTGTTGTCACTTCACCGGTCACTGCCTGAAAGAGAGTGAGCCTCCTCCTCTTGTCGGGAGGTGCCTTTTTCCTTAAGCCTGCGTCGTGCCTTTTTCCTGTCAGAGACCTCTTGGAGTCTCTGCATATTTTAATAATTTTCTTTTTTCATTCAATTTAGATTTTTTTAAAAATTTATTTATTCATTTCCTACACCGGTGTTGCTTTCAACCAGAGAGGCCCTTTAATCCAGAAATCTAGATTACTTTTAAACTCGTTAAAAAGTTAATCTTCTAGTAATAAGATCAGCCGGATTCTGATCAGTCGGGACATATTTGAAATTCACGGACACTTTTAATCTTGTGTGTATTTCTTATCTAAGCAAACCGATATCCTTCAGGCGATTGGCAACAAAGATATTTTTTTCGATTTACTTCGGAAGACATCAACCAAGCTAATACTATTTGGACATTCACTGCCACAAACAAATTCTTAATGCTAAGGTGACAAAACGCTTTACTGATATTTTTCTGACACTTCAGCGCTAGATAAACAGACAATAACTCCCAAGTTGGCAGGGACATAATAACGGTAGGAGCAACTTTCACTTTAGAGAATAGAAGGACATTTAACGAAAGGGCAAATTGTAGTCTGCCCTGTTACATTAAGAAGAAAGGAAATACAGGAATGAGGACAAGAACATTGATGAGTTTCAAGAAGTTTAATGACTACCAGAAAGATAACCCTTGGGCTGTGAGTTCGATACATGGAAGAAAAGAGTTGCAAATGATAGAGCCGGACTTAAACATCTAACCTTGAAGTTTCGAGGACCAGTGGGTCTAGGAGGAATGAATAAATGATGAAAGAATGAATTCCTAAAGGAACACTGTCCCAAAAGTTGAATGTACTCATCTCATTGTTGTGATGGTCTGTTACTGCTGCTGGAATCGTTAAGAATAGTCAGTGAAGTAGAGAGTCGGCCTGTCTTGCTCGAAAAATATGTGAAGAAGAGGCTGAAAGAGTGTTTGCGCGGCCTTTTTTACTACCCAGGAAAGTCATTCGAGTACAATGGCTTAAATCATCCTCATGGGACGAAATATATAAATTCGAAACCTCAACGGCAAAATGATTCCCGCACTAAATAATTTGAAATTCTTTCTTTCTGCTACTGACATGTTTACTGCCCTCAACCATATAAATTACTAACCCATATGCAACTTTGGAGACGTCGCAAAAGATTTATTGGTCAGCAGAATCAGAGTCACTAAAAACCTGTCGGGGAAATTCCAAGTTGCCCAACAGCATAAAATCCTGATACAATTTCTCCCATTTTACGTGCAAGTCGCCCATGATAACGTTATCCCATCCCAGTTTTCATAAGTCATGCAAAATTAATCTCCCTTTAATCGTTACAAGAAGGCAAAGGAAGAGGGGGTCAAGTAGAGCAGCAGTTTGTGCTAGTATTTTAGGTTTCGTATTAGCGGCTGGCACAGAATATTTGGGGTTCAATACAAAATTTTCCTTGGTATGGAGAGAAGGTTCAGCAGACAAACCACTAAAACTACATTCAGATGTTCTGGTTGATATAACAGTCTTTGGAGAACGGAAGTCTAAAGAAATGTGAGACATCACCAAAAGGAACGATGCCTGAAGAAATTTTCCAAGCACAACCCTGCATGCAATTTATCTTTTGGAAACTCTCCATGTGCTCGATAGCATCTAATGCCTATGAGTCCTACTTTAATAGCCCTATTAACTACTTTGTCAAAATCTGCAGATAATTCAAACCCTGTTGCCTTGAAATTCTTAATCAAATCAGCCAGTCGAGAAATATGCAAATTCAGATTAATGTTGCGGTCGAACAACGCCCTAATTGGCAAAGTGGAGTAGAGTGTTCGCCAATGGTCCGGAAGACCGGGGTTCAATCCCAAGTCGAGTCATACCAAAAACTCAAAAATGGTACTTGATGCCACCTTGCTTAGCACTCAGCATTATAAGGCGAGGATCAAGGGTAAAATGGAGAAATCCTGGGAATGGAGTAGCGCCCTCTCCTACGCCTACTTGTGACATTTAGGGTCTCATGAGGTGTTCCATGTTGATTATTAGTCGAATAATTTGGGACGAAGAGACTAAAATTCGTCTAAAAATGGTATGTATCCAAACTGAACAGTTTTATATATAACATTGTGGAGAATGAAAAGTCTGTGGTCACTACTTGTGCAGTGATGAGTTTAGTTCTCGAGCTTTTGTTAATTATTCCACAATTAACGAAAAAGAAGATGAACAAAGCAGACAACAACAACTATGAAGATTTATTTCTAAGACAAAAATCAAGCTGACCATGTACAGACTTGATTTGGCCAGAGTGGAAAAGGGAGAAGGAATCCCAGACAATACGGCACCAAAAAGCTACCACCTCTTTTTGTCGAGAACTACTAGAGTACGAATTCGGGGACCGAACAGAGGGCAGGAAAAATTAGCCAGCAAAAAGGTTTCTTCAATCGCTTCTTGAATAGCCGAGAAATATTTCAAACAGGCAAGAAGCTTCCCAAGAAATAAAACTAGAATTAAATGAAAGTCGACTAGTGAAATTCTACCAAGTTAAACAATTGAAAGAAAATTCAACCGAGAATTCTGCTGAAAAGAACTTTAAAGAAGATTCATAATTAAATGAAAACTGAAACATTTCGACAAAACTAAAAACAAAAGAATAATACTCAAATTTGTTGCGGAGCCGATAAGTATGTTGACCCCGCAAATGAATTTATGTGAATGAGAACAGCCAAAGCAATATGAAGGAACAAAGGTGAGATGATAGTTATAACAAATGACAATTTATTTGTCGTATTTACAAGCGTGTATGTAAATGTCCGTGGCGGTTGTATGTAGTCTTCAGCTAGAATGGGTTATGTCGTTAGCTGGTATAGTCGCGTTGTAGATGTTCGCAGCTGGGCGTTCGACGAGGGTCGCTGGCGTAGGTCGAGTCGTTGAGTACAGCTGGACAGTCGTCGCGGGCAGTTGAGGTCGGTCGAGGTTGGTAGATCGATATCCCCGGTTATGACGGTATGTTGTGGTTAACCAATGATGTATCGATCCGGTTGCTGGCTCGTACGGCGGGTCATACGTGAGTCAGGTGTTGCAGTAGTAGAACAGTCCGTAACAGCGAGTCGTTACGTGGAATGCGTTGTACCTTGCAAGAGCGTTGAGGTCGAGGAAAGGCTAGGGCCTTGCTGGGCCTCCTAGCCGTGCGGACGTATCGGACGGGAGTGAAGGCTTTGTCGGGTCAAAGCCGTGCGGACGTGCGGACGGGAACGAAGGCTTTGTCGGGTCAAAGCCGTGCGGACGAGCGGACGGGAACGAAGGCTTTGTCGGGTCAAAGCCGTGCGGGCGAGCGTACAAGAGCGAAGGCTTTGTCGGGTCAAAGCCGTGCGGACGAGCGGACGGGAACGAAGGCTTTGTCGGGTCAAAGCCGTGCGGACGAGAGCGAAGGCTTTGTCGGGTCAAAGCCGTGCGGACAGGCCAGAAGACCGAGGCTAAGATGGGCGTTATCTTAGCGCTGCGCAGATAGCGAAGCAGTAGCTAAAGGCTAGACCGTGCCATTAGCGCTGCGCAGCTTATCGGACTATCGGAACCGAGTGAGAGTTAAGACCGGTTGGTCTTAGAATCCGTCTTCGTGTTTGCCGCCTGGCCGTCTACTTCGACTGATCATTACTGACCGCCAGAGATGCACTGACCCGCAGACAGGGACCTCTTATGGTCCTAAAAAGGACCTTTGTGCATACCTATGTAGGTGGAAAAAAAAAACAACAGATCTACCACGAGAAGTGGGATCAACGTCGGAAGTTAGGGTGAATGCGACCGCACAGAATGCAGGATTCCTCCTTAAAGAGCTTCGCTAGGAGCGCGCTGTATTTATCCTACGTCCCACCAACATACGAATATGGCACAAGGCCGTTTTTAAGGTGGGTCCTGTCGCAGGGCCGAAGCCCAACGCGATAGGCAGTTCCAAAAATGCCTCGGACCCCGTCGGCATTCCCCTTTTCGGGGCGCCTCAGGCGCCGGGCGATAAACCCAACTCCTCCGAAGAGGGTTAAAGCCTGGGGGGACGGCCCCCTGAGGCCAGAGGTGATGTATCCAGTGGTGGAATACACCCGACCGAACCGTGCAGCACGCAATCACAGCCGGTCGAGAGCGCTCCACCACAGGACACAAAAGAACGCTCGCTAGGAGCGCGCTGTATTTATCCTACGTCCCACCAACGTACGAATATGGCACAAGGCCGTTTTTAAGGTGGGTCCTGTCGCAGGGCCGTAGCCCAACGCGATAGGCAGTTCCAAAAATGCCTCGGACCCCGTCGGCATTCCCCTTTTCGGGGCGCCTCAGGCGCCGGGCGATAAACCCAACCCCTCCGAAGAGGGTTAAAGCCTGGGGGGAAGGCCCCCTGAGGCCAGAGGTGATGTATCCAGAGGTGGAACACACCCGACCGAACCGTGCAGCACGCAACCACAGCCGGTCGAGAGCGCCCCACCACAGGACACAAAAGAACGCTCGCCAGGAGCGCGCCGGTATTTGTCGCTGCCTCCCACCAGACACGACTTGACACAAGGTCAAAAGCCCGAAGGCCGATTAAAGTGGGGATAAAGGGGAGGGGAAGGTCGGGAACGAGCCGAGACTCGAACCCTGCTTGTCTGTGCTGCTCATCGGCTCACTTAGTGCAATGTGAGCCTGATGAGGCAAGCAGTTTCACGAACCCAAATGTGGGTCCGGGCACGTATGCCAGTTTACGGCTTAAACTAGACGCATGGTCTAGTGCCGTCCAAGGGGGACAAAGGAGACAAAAATGCAGCTCGCCCACCCGAAGGTAGCCTAGTCGAAACTAGGTGCCTAATTAAAGGCCCCAAGTCTGCCATTGTTCCTTTTCCAGGGCCACGCTCCGGACCGAAGTCCAGTTTTTTTTTTTTTTATCAAAGAATTTTTTTATATATAAAATATAAAATATAAAATTCTTTGATAAAAAATGAGTGTAGCCATAAAGTATTTTTCTAACCTGCTATAGGCTGGCGACGACTATTAGTTCAAGTCTTATCAGGTAATTTTTGGCCGAAGTGTTTTGTAAATGTTATTAATTTTAATTCATCTTTTTCTTTTAGCTATAACGAGATGTCAAGGTCGTTAGAAAGAAAAAGGGCTTAGTCAGTTCCGGTCGTACTCGGATATAATTGTCCGGGCGTGTAACTTGATGTGTTTAGGTTTATCGGCAGGTCGCGGCAAATTCAAAGAACTTTGTTTCCTGGATACTCTCTCAGATAAGTTTCAACAAATTGCACTAAAATTTACAACCCTCTATCTTTTCTATCCCTTTCTTTCTTGTTTCTTTTGTATAAAATTCCTTTTTAAAAGATTTATTGTCTGTGTTATCTTTTCGAATCAGTATCCGAACTAGAAAGCCACGGAACTTACTGTTTAAACTTACTGTTTGAACTTAGCGTTTAATATTGCACACTAAAGCCCCCTAAAAACATTACCCAGTTAAATACTAAACTTGGCTTTAGTGTCACTCTCTTCATATTGAATTTTATTCTCTCTCAAATTTCTTTTACAACAACAATACTAAACAAATATTTTTATAAAACTAAACAAACATGAGAACATTAATATAAAGTAGTAATGTTCGTAAATGTTTGTTATATCTATCTATCTATCTATCTATATATATATATATATATATATATATGTGTGTGTGTGTGTGTGTGTGTGTGTGTGTTGGTGTGTATATTACAAATATTATGAGAATGGAAATGTGTATTGTTCGAACGTATTTGTGTGTACGTGTGTTCGCTCTCAAGGCAGAAAGAGATCGTGAGTCGTAGTCCAACTTACGTATATGTGTGTGTGTATGTTTGTGTGTGAACTAAACATTACATAACAGCGGAGTATTTATCTGTATAGATGAAGCGACGTTGAAATCCACGAAAAGTTGGGTAGTTTGAATAATGGTAAATATACTAATTCTGAAATGGCGATGAACGTATTTTCACTGATTGTGTGTTCTTCCAATTTCGGTTGCGTGTCTGACACTGGGGGGGAGGGATGTCTGAGGTCGGGAAGTAAGTGAGAACGAAAAAACCAAAATAGCAAGAGTAAGTTGTTTTCAAAAGCGTGATATAGGTTTCCAAGTCATGTGATCAGGTTCAAACGCAAGACTTATTTTTGCTCGTGACGAGTTCCTTTGGGATTCCGAACTCGCGGACGTAGTTGAAGACACCGGCACGTGACTACTCTGTCCAATCAGATTCCTAAAACTACTTATTCTATTTTGGCACCCTACAGTTTTTGTTTCGGGAACAATTTTTTTTATAAGTGAGTTTTGGATTCTTTTTTCTAGAATTTTCCACTCTATGTGCTTTTCACCGACACAAAATATTGGAGTGTAAATCTTATAGCTCTTCTGTTTAGGCGTGGTAATCCATGCCACATCGATTAGAAAATAGATTTTATAAAATAATCAATAATTTCAATAAAGAGTTTTTTTAATCTGTTTTTATGTAGATTCATTTTTTTTTTCTTTGTTTATTTCCATTTTTTCTCTTCGTAATTATTTTGTGGGTTTTGTTTTTATTTTGATTTCATTTGGAATTGATTCTAACAATACTTTTTTTCTTACAATTTAACAATATTAAATTATCTGCAGAATTTTCATTTATTTATCACTGATGGGGGCGGGGCTGAAATAGGAGTATATGTGTTAGATTTTAATAATATTCCCCTAAGGAGGAAGTAAAACTAATATCTTCAAAGAGAGGTGTGTCAGAAATTGAATCCAAAGTTAGTCAGTCTCAAAGTCAAAAATCCAGACTCTCCAAGCTACAGTTTTCCTTATTCGGTGTATGGAATCCAGAAGGAGAATAAAATGGCCACCAACAAACAGAGAGGCCTAGCAAAGATTTGACACCGATATTTGCAGGATATCGTTGATGCCATGACCAAGCCATTAAGACAATAGCTATTGAGGTCAGTAAAGCGACAAGGAATAATAAATACCAACCAAGGAAGAGACTGATCTTAATTCCGTTCATTAAAGAGGAAGCGAAAGAGAAGAGGCAGTAGCAAATTGGCAGTTGGTTGTAGATTTGATGACACAAAGTTCGCCAGACGCATAGCTGAGAAAGCACTAAGACCAGATCTGATAATGTATTCTGACAGCACTAAAAAAATTCGACAAATAAATGTAAAAGGAATTGAAATAGGCAAGTATAAGTAGTTTCGTTTTTATGGTGGAGCAGAAAGAACCTCGTATTATATTTTTACCCAATAAGGGTGATTTGTCCCATTCAGCTCGGACGCTTTTACCGGGCAAATCAAGGGCAGAAAAAGCCTGCCAAACTCTCTCTTCCTCAAAATCTTTCGAGCAGGACGGATGTCTTTCTGTCCTCGCTCTAATAGCAACAGATCCATTACACCACGAGGAGAGCCGTCTAATTCATGGACCTTTGAGTCTACCCTTCTAGACCAAAGGTTCCCCGTTGAATATGAATTAGACGAATTAATTCCGCTCAAACATTCAGCTACTTCATTCCCGGACAACCTTTTAGGAGACCATTATGCCTCTCTCTCCTACAGCAAACAGGACCACGCATTTATGGCTGAATATTTCATTCCTGTTCAAAAATCAGCAACTCAATATTTGCCTTGACTGTAGCGATGCATATTCTGCTCTGAAATTTAGCTGCGTTATTCTTTCTCAATTCAATAATCCTTTTTCTCCTTCCACTACGACGACCAGCACAAAGGTTTCATTTTCAACAAACCTTTATTAAACTTCTAAATTGAAAACCTTCAGTATCTTCGTTTCGACTCATTTATTTTCCTTTTAATATAACGGAGAGGGTAACCAAAACCACCTTCTTCGTCATAATGGGAATGATTAAATTAAAGTCTGGTAAAGTAAAGATATTTGGGGGGGGGCGAAAAAACTAAATGAATTAATAAATAATGAAAGGCTAATAACATCAGAATTTGCTAAAGATACAAAAGTTTAAATTTAGAAATGAATCAAATGATAGACAGGACGAACATACCAGATTAGGCATCCTTGAGGTTGTAATCAAGCGAAACGGGTGCAAAACGTAAATTTCTTTATATTAGTGAGCCTTGGGGGATGAACTCTTCACATTGGATAGCGCTGATGAGAAAATGTACAAGTATTTACCGTTAGGCGTGTGCAGGAAAGAAAAAATGTAGCCCAAAGCTGTCAAGGAGGCGGTCTGGGAATTCCGGACCCAGGTCGGGGTTGCTGTTAAACCCCGAGATGATGTGCAATGACCTGAAATCGGCAATTAAGGCAGTACGTCACTGCAGATCATCCTTGAGACATCTGGAAATGTATTCTTGAGTGAGAGTGTCAGCAATTGAATACAATGTTAGTCAATCCCAAAGTCAAAAATCCACTTCGAGCCAGTGTGTCTACCAGCATAGGAGAATCTCACAGTTATGTAAAGGTTAGCGAGTTTAGCAGACCATTGTTAGTAGGTTCGATTCTAATTGGATGAGCCATACTTCTGGCTTTGTGTCACAACTAAGCAAAGCTCAGTAAATAATTCATGTTAAATTGGCGAATTCATTTTGGCTTCAAAGCATTACACATGTATCACGGAAAATCAGGGACCATTTTGTCATTCTATTAATGCAATAGGCAAAACCCCAATAAATTTGATAAATTAGGTTTGGTTCTTTTGTTTAATGGCATATGAATCTTCGTGGGTTACTTAATGACAAAGCCATCTTGGTAGAAGGATAGTAGTGATTCTATTTAACCCATACCTGGGGGAATAAGGAGGTTCATGCCTTTACCAAGAGTATTAATCTGAAAGTGATCGTAATAGAACGATTGGAGTTTGAACTTTCCCCATGTGAACTCTCCTTTGAAAAATTAGCAGAAATTTTATTAATTTAATTAAATTACATCAATTCTTTAATTAAATATTCCTATTTATCAGATGAAAAGAATTTGACGAATCTAAATTTAATTAAATTATTATTCTAAAAAGGCTTTACAAGTTTAAGTGAAATGTTATTGTTAATTAATAATGAGATTTTTTTTGTCATTAAAAATTTGGTACAATTTGAAAACTTTAAAAAATTGGAAGTTAATGAATTTATCTCTACATTTAATGGCAAACCTCTAAAATTAGTGTGACGTTGCGAATCCAGCCCTGGCCGAAACGTCTAGTTCCGCCGGGGAATTTTCGCCGACATTCAATTCCTCGGCTCTACTTGCTAATCCGAGATAACTGTTACTATTCGCCACATTGTGTATTTTGATCTGAATGGCGGTGTTTTAGCTATCTCAACTCGTTTCTGCTGTAGGAGTCGATCCAATTTTGGATGGAATCCACACCAAAATAAAATCACTGCAGGGAGAGAGATTGTACCAGTCTCGGTTCACAAAAGTACACAAGAAAGAAAACAACGCTTTCGGTTTTTGTATCATACAAATTCCTCAAAGCTTTTGTTTTTTTTATCTAACTATATATGTATTTACAGAAGTGTGTAGAGTACAAAAAAAAAAAAAAAAAAAAAGAGAAAAGAAAGAAAGAAGTCTTACGAAACTTATTTGTTCATTCGGAAATGTGACAGATCAAACAGAAGGTGTAAGGGAGGCAACTATCGTTTCTTGGTTATCTTAATAAAAAAATATTTGTTCGTCTCGGTTTTTGCTTCGAACTCTCAGTTCTAGACTAATCTTGGCTTCGCCCAAAATTCTAGGACTATTCTTGGATGGGTTGTACACTGGCCCCTTTCTCTGTCTCTCTTGATCTCTCATCTTACTTGATCTGATCTGTACTGATCTATGGGCGCTGTGCATTGCTTACATAAATTGAGGGTGGAGTCTCGATGATTTTGGGGCACGCCCATGCATAATGATATATAAATCGCCAAGCTAACCAACTTTCTGCACATATGGTCGACGCTTTGTTTAAAGAGGTACTAAAGTTTAGATTCAGTACCCCCCGCTGATTCTTTCCAGACAGCAACACTTGAAATAAAAGGAACCCACTTATATTGTCTCAATCTCTAGCTTGAACTTTTTTCTAATCTTGACCACACAGACTTCATTACTGTTTTTATCGTAAGATCCACTTATGTTGTTTTCATCTCTTAACTTGAACCCTTTTTTCACCTTTCTAGACCATACAGATTTCAATACTGTTTTTATCACAAGGTCCACTCAATGAATTTCGGGACGGCGGTCAAAAGTTTTAAAAATAAATAAATAAAATAGGATAGGAAATGAAATGATAAGAAGAGAGGAAAAAAATGTGAATTTTCTTTAATTATTTCCTTAGAATCGTTAATTAATCAATCAGTCTGGGGATGGGGTGGAGATCTCTCTGTCACATTAGTAGAACATTTCATCTTGGTAGTAACATCTTATCGACTGAAAGCAAAGTCAACATAGGTAGGCATGAACTGCTATCGATAGGTTGTCAATCATATGGAAATCTGATCAGTTTGATGAATAAAACTGGAATTCTTTTAAGTCATAGCTGTGTCAGTACTCTTGTATGACTGCACCACATGAACTCTAACAAAGCACTTTGAGAGAAAGCTAGATGGGGACTACACAAGGATGCTGCATACTGAACAAATCCTGGAAGCAGCACCCCATCTCACAAAGCATCCATATAAAACAAATAAGACATGCTGGGTGCAGCTGGGGAAAAAAAAAAACAAGGACAAACTCTTAAGTAATCTTTTTCTATGGAGTTTAATACATGAACCCACCAGTGCTGGCTGACCAGCAAAAACTAACATTCATCAGTTCTGGGCAGACACTGAATGCCGTCTAGAGGACCTGCTAAGAGTGATGGCCAATAGGGATGGATTGCTAGAGAGAGACAAAGGAATCTGTGCTATCAGAGGGACTTGATGATAATTGTAGTAGTAGTAGTAGTAGTAGTAGTAGTAGATATATCAATTGAAAGTTTTCTTGTACTACAATTCTTAGAGGTTTTTCTCCTTCTTCCCTTCGTGAATAAAAATGAAGTCGTTTCAACATTTTGTATTTATGGAGTAAATAGGACCCCCTATACGTGTGTAGAACGATAGAAAATAGAATATCATTCAAATCTGTTAAAAGTCTTCGGAATGCTAAGAAATAAAAATTAGTCTTAAAAGGGACCCATCTAGTTCAGATGTACCCTTTGATTTATTAAAAAAACAAAAAAGAAATAGCAACAAAATTGTATATTTCTTTAGTAATGTTAATTTTACACTGAACTTTTTAACTAATGGATTAAACCAATTGTATAACAACAAAAAACATTAAAAAGGCATAAAAAAAAAATTAGATTTGGGGTTTATGTTTGATTATTTATTTGTCATTTATTATATTTCAGGATTTATTTAGGGTGACTCCCAAAAGAAATCAAATTTTGGGTTAATATTTGACCCCCCGCCAAAAAAAACATATGTTTTCCAAAAGTTAACAACAAACGGTATCAGTTTCAAAAGAAAATATGGAAATCTATCGTCCATTTTTCAAAATCATATCTTCAGCTAATTACTCGACACACATTACCAAGAGATTTCTATAAAAAAAAAACATTTACATATTTGACAAGATTTTTTCATAAAGATTCATTTTTGTTTCTACACTAAACAATAGGTATACTATCAAAATATTTCAATTTCTAAATCAACTGAATCATCTAAAAAGCTTTTTTTCTATTTTAGAGACCTTTCAGAGCAAAAATAAGTGAATTTGGATGCAATTTTGACATATTTCACATTTCTTGTTAAAATGACAATGTGCAAAAGGAATACCTAACTATATATATTTTCTGAAGGATTTCAATAAATAATACCAGTTTCTAAAAGAATTGTGAAGATCTACATATTTTTCAAAATAATTTTTCTATAAATTCATCAGTCAAAGGTCAGTAATAAGATATTTGTATGAAATTACATCCTTTTCAAAACCTCTGACAACTGAAAATACATAAATTTGGTTGTTATTTTATTGTATTTGCAAATAAATTTGATCTTCCTGCCTCAAAAAAGATAATCAGCATATACATGCAGACATTCAAATTTTTCTGAAAGATGATAAATAATTTTACTTATAAAAAATCTATCCTACGTCTGGTAAAAAATATTCATAATGGCTTCTGATATTGTGGTCAGTAGCTCCACATTCTTGGCAGTTCTACTTTGACATTTATTTGGATGTCATATGAATCAGGTAAGCAATAGTTGATGTCCTTAACTTACTTGTTTAATGGCATATCAACCTTTGTAGGTTATTTAATGCCAAATCTATTCTCATAGAAGAACAGTAGCGGTACTATTTAACCCATAGCTGGGAGGATAAGGGGGTTCATACCTTTCCCAAGGGTATTTGCCCGAAAGTGAACGTAATAGCGTGACTGGAGTACGAACTTGCGTACTACGATTCCGCAGTTCATCGCTTTAACCATAACACCACGAGGACACCCCCTACTTAGATGGGTGACCACTTAAGCAACATAAGGTAGTGTAAATAATCTGAGACTTGTGTGCCATATCTAAGCAAATCTTAGTAAATAACAACTTTAACACATAAGGGACAACTTCAAAAGCGACCAAATAGTTCACTATAAACTTTTAGAAAAAGATTGAATAGCAGTGAAAGGAGGCAGAATCCTCTTATAAAAAATCACTGGCATCTAAAAAATGGTATCACACCTGTAGTATTATAAGCATTTTGTTAAGGCTGAATGCCTTCAAGAAAAGTAGTTTTTCATCTGAGAATCGATACGTTCATTTATAAGTAAATTATCATGTATTGATTATAATTGTCACCTAGATTGTTTTGGGCCACTGCATCTATTCAACCTCCTTTTTATAGGTAGGATATAATACAAGGTTGATTTTTAAAGAGGAGTACAGCTGGTTTGAATTTCCTTCAAGATTGGTTGCTATGCCAAAGCTAAAGAACACAGTCTTCTTGATTATTTACATTTAACATTTGTAGCTCGGATGATAATTTCTTTTTCTCAAAATGTTTACCAGCTTCATTTATTATTTATCCAATAAAATATCTCACTAAATGTTAGAGTACAGCTTTTAACAAGCCCCCCTTCTCAAATTCTAATAGAGTGTCACCTTTTGTCCCTGGTACAGTGGTAGACCTACATTTTCGGGGGTGGGGGGCGTCTGAAGCTTAAAGTGTTACAGAATGGTTGGCATCTTTAATAACTTTTTTATTTCAATGATTATTTTATATTAAATTACATTAATATCATTACATATTGCATTTTATTAATATTATTTTCAAAATTCCCTTTCTCATACAGTCGACTCAAATTTTTTAAGCAATATAAAGTAAAATAACTTCTCCAAGGTTAAGGACCCAGAAAATTAAGCTTCATTAGTTTCATAGTGAACCAGCCCATTGGACCATCAGGTAAAGTGAACCAGCCCATTGGACCATCAGGAGACCAGGGTTCAATCCCAAAGCCAAAGATAAAAAAAAAATGGTACTTGATATCTGCTTGATTAACACACAGCATTATAAGGTATGTATCAAGGGTAAAGTGAGGCAATCCAGGGAAAGGAGTAGTGCTCTTCCCTACACTTCAGTGTAGTAGTTATTGAAAAGGGAGCCTTCGGGTCGCCCTTGACTACAGTCACCAAAAAAAAAAGTTTCTGCCTTGGTATTGCCATTCATTGTTTTCTTTGCTGCTTCAACCAAGGATTGAACTCAGTATCCAAGAAAAAAATTCAAGCATGCATCTACATTTTGATAAGAGAATCTTTGTTTTACAAGTTTATTCTGGAACTAAAAGACCATTTGGAAATATTTTTTGTCTTTCATTCAGGTTTGCTTTTGAAGCATCTGGGAACACGTCCTTATTTCATATTCAGCGACTTTCACCCTGAAAAGAAAAAGAAGAAAAAAATAGATTGAAAATCTTTATCAAAGATTATATATATATATATATATATAAATAAAATGAAAGAATAGACACAAATGTTGGTTTTATATCTTTATTAATCCCAAACATTTTTTAAAGGACTGATGAAATTTTAAAAAAAAAGAAAGTAATTGTGGACATTTACTAAATTTAAACTTAACACAGATAGAAGGAAGGAAGAAGAAGAAAAAAAATTTTATCGAAAGCCATGGGAAGTCGCATGGTGGACGTAAAGGTGAGCAGACAGCTTAATGCCATGCCTAACCAGGGCCTGGGTGTATGAATCCTACGGTTCAACGGCTAGGATCAAATAATTTATTTGGGGAAACTACTGCTGCTCGTCTATAAGGGTGGCTTCTATAGATGAGAATAAAAACAGCCATCAAAAGATTACCATGACCCACATTCAAGCTACCTGTCTAAACTACATCACTTTTTGTGTGGGTAAAAAAAGGGGTGTGTCCAGTTGAGGTTGGAGTCCTGGCCTCAATGTTCCAAAAATCAGCTACAGAGCTCAAACTAAAACAAAAATTACTAAAATGCAAATGCACAATACAAATAGCAGCATTCAACGTTAGAGCTTTAAACAGAATAGGACAACTACCGGAGCTGACAGGATCGGCGAAAGATCATAACAGACATAATAAGCCTATAAGAACTAAGGTACACTCAGAGCGAGGATATTAAATATCACGATACTGGCAATGGATGGACATTAGCCACTGCATCTGCATGGAAAAACTCTGTTAATGCCACAATAGGAGGTGTAGATATGCTTATAGGACCACAGGCCGTAAAATCACTAAATAGCATTACGAAAATACAACAGAGGATGATGGTAGCTATATTTACTGGCAATTCCAGCACAACTATCTCCTGCTACAGCCCTACCAATGTTAGTGAAGAAACTGACCTCATCGCCTTCTATAATAAGTTATCCTCCCTTGTTCGTAGCATCTCAAAACATGTCCTCATCATTGGTGGAGACATGAATGCCCAAATTGGTAAAAATGTAAACCATAAATTCAGCTTATACAACTCGTCAAACAGAAATGAGAAACATCTAACAGATGTCCTGCTAGAAAATATATTAATATGCCTCAATACGAAATTTCAGAAAAGAAAGGGAAAACTATTGACCTTACAGCTATGCAAATAATACTAAAGCACAGGTAGACTACATCTTTATAAATAAGAAATGGAATAATAGTGCATTGAATTGCGAGGCATATTCCTCTTTTGAAGGTGTGTCCTCCGATCACAGAATTGTCACGGCAAAAATATGACTGAGCCTACAAAGGAATGCAGCCCAAACAATGACCACCATACACTAATATCCCTGTTATTAAGCAGTGACCAGTCATAGAGACAAATATATGTTAACACTAAGAAACAAATTCGATGCACTACAAGAGAAGTCAGAAACACACACCCTGAATGATGAATATGAGAATTTTTGGAGCAAATACTACTTGCCTACAGCCTACCCAAAGAAACTGTCACAGCCATAATGATGTTATATCTAAACATGAAAGAAAATGTCTGCTCCCCAGATGGAGACACAGACTATTTCGACACCATAACAGATGCGCTGCAAGGAGACACATTAGCCCTAAACCTCTTTATCATCTGTCTAGACTACATGCTTAGAACATTTACTGATAAAATGAAAGACAACGGTTTCAAGCTGACAAAGGAAAGAAGCAGAAGATACTCCTCACAAACAATTACGGACGTGGACTATGTCGATGACATAGCACTTCTGTTAAATACACCTGCTCAAGCCGAAACCCTGGTATATAGTCTGGAATGAGCAGCTGTTGGCATAGGCCTCCATGTCAATGCAAACAAAACAGAATACATATGCTTGAATCAAAGAAGCGACATTTCTACACTAAATGGTAGTTCTCTGAAACTAGTGGACAAGTTCACCAACCTAAGAAGCAGTGTCTCATCAACCGAGACAGACATCAACATCAGTCAGACTTGACTGATAAAATAAAATGCAGTTTTTTCCAAGCAGCGGTCATGTTGATACTGCTATATGGATGCACTACCTGGACGCTTACTAAATGTCTGGAGACAAAGCTTGATGGCAATTACACAAGAATGCTGTGAGCAATATTGAACAAGTCCTGGAAGTAGCACACCACAAAGCAGCAGCTGTACAGCCACCTATCAACCATCACAAAAACTATCCAAGTTAGACGAACCAGATATGCAGGACACTGCTGGAGAAGTGGGGACGAACTCATAGGTGACATACTCCTGTAGACCCCTTTACATGGATGAGCAAAGACAGGATGACAACGGCTCTGTGCTGATACAGGATGTCGCCTTGAAGACCTACCAGGAGCAATGGACGATAGACACGGGTGGCGAGAGAGAGTCAAGGAGATCCATGCTGGCAGTGCAACATGATGATGATAATGATGAATCCCAACCAATTTCAACTTTTGGCCATCATCTGAGAATGTTTATTTCAAGATTGAAAGGCTTATGAATTCCAAGGAGTTGGCTTCATGCATGAATAAAACTCAAACTTTATTATTTGACTTAAGTATTTCTAAATGATTTCAAATGTTAAAGTAATTTTTTTCCCTTGAAGTTGTTAAGAAGAGAAATTCATAAAAGTAATGATTGTTTTCATATTTTCAAAATGAAAGTTAAGGAATAAGAGGGTAAAAGTTTGAGGGCTAATCTAATGTTTTTGATTGATTTAATTTGTTATCGAGTCCATTTGGGGGTAAGGATTTCACGATGTCATCATATCCATCTCTCATATTCATGGATTTCTACAACTGATGTGGTGTTTGATCATTTTTCTCATCTTCTCTATTATAATGAAATTAACATCTTGGTTGAAGTCATCGTCTTTTAGATGGAAATGTTGTTCTCCTGAGAAAAGTCTATTATAATTTAAAGATTTCATTCTCAATCTTAAATTGTTTATTCTCAAATTAAAAGGTCATTCTGATTTGTTTGTAGTAACAAGTACATTCTAAAAAGGTAGATGTTTTTGCTATTATTGTTTGATTTGTGGTAAATTTTAAAGATCGGACTGTTTGTAGAATGAGTGATTGAATTGGTGTAGTTGATATGTTTAAAGCAGATTCTGCTTCTATGATTGCATGGTCAATAAAATGTTATCATTTTCTTCATACATTTGTTTTGATAACTTTGCCGTATAAGATATTATAACTTCCTATCAAATCACTAAGATTTTTAGATCAACAATATGCAAGCATTCTCAGTTCTAGAAACATATCTATTGGTTGGTTGGTTGGTTGGGTTGTTTGGCATATCAACCTTTGTAGGTTATTTAACACCGAATCCATTTTTATGCAAATAGTCAGTTCTATTTCAAACAATTTAGTTTAGCATGAGTACACAGTTTGTCAAAAACATTTCTATTTCAAACTATTCAGTTTATTCTAATTCAGCTAATTCAGTTTAGTATAAGTACAGATTTTGTTTATACACAGTTAAATATCAAAACAGTTCTATTTATAACAATTCAGTTTAGTGTAATTACAGTTTCAATGTCAAAAACAGTTCCATTTCAAACAATTCAGTTTAGCATAAGCATGCAGTTTAAAAGTAAAAAAGTTGTTGGCGACCGTAGTCATGGGTGATCCGAAGGCTCCTTTTTCGATAGCTACTACACTAAGTTGTAGAAGAGGGTGCAACTCCTTTCCCTGGATTGCTCCACTTTACCCTTGATCCATACCTTATAATGCTGAGTTGTTAAGCAAGGTAGCATCAAGTACCATTTTTTGAGTTTTTGGTATGACTTGACCTGGGATTGAACCCAGGTCTCCCGGGCCATTGGCAAACACTCTAACCATTTTAATTGTCAAAAACATTTCAAGTGATTCAGTTCAGTCAAACAGTTCTAATTCAAACAATTCAGTTTAGCATAAGTATACAGCTAGTCCTATTTAGCCCATAGATAGGGCCTTTATCAGGTGCTTTCATTATGGGCCAGAGTGGACCTGGGAGCAATGGTAATGAAGGGGTGCTCTGCATTCCCCAAAACCCCAGCATCATTGGAACCTCACCATCAGATTGTTTAGTGCCATATCCAGGATATTCAGGGGGGGGGGCTTACCCCTCTACAGAGGTGCAGTCGGCATATTCTACAGCCCCAGCCGACTGGGCAAAGAAACATATCTCTTTATTTGGGGTTTATTTTAAAGATTTCCCAACAATTCTTAATGATTTCTGCTAATGAGGAAAGGGTATTATTGAATGTTTTTACCTCGGGTATACATCTGATTTTTGTTTATTGATTAATATAAGAATTTCATTTCTTTAGATGGTAATGGCTATGTAAATTTGATGTTCAATAAAATTTTTGACAGTAGCCATGTTCTGTAAAATCTAGATAAATTTCTTGATATGATTAAATAAGTCATTCATGTTAAAACATTCTATTAATCTTCATCCTGAATATGCTACACTGACTATTAAGATGCTTGGAATAAGAAGACTTCATCATCATGTCATACTGTCAGCACAGATATCCCTGACCATTTCTCGCCACCTCTCCCTACCGTTCATCGCTTCCGGCAGGTCCTCAGGGCTACACCCCATATCCTCACAGAGCTGCCGTATGTAGGTTTGAGATGGTCGCCCTGCTTTTGCTTGGCCATGTGAAGGGGTCCATCAGGGTACATCACTTATGAGTTCGTCCCTACTTCTCCAGCAGTGTCCTGCATGTCTGGTTCATCTAATTTGGATAGTTTTCATGATGGGTGGTAGGTGGCCGTATAGCTGCTACTTTGTGGAGTGTTGCCTCCAGGACCTGTTCAATATTGCTCGCAGCATTCTTGTGTAGTTGCCGTCAAGCTTTTTCTCCAGCCATTTAGTTAGCGTCCATGTAGTGCATCCATATAGCAGTATTGACATGACCGCAGCTTGGAAAAAACTGTGTTTCATTTTATCGGTCAGGTCTGACTTCCATATGACTGATAGCCTATTGATAGCTGTCCATGCTTTTGTGTCTCGGTCGATGAGACACTGCTTCCTAGGTTGGTGTCATTGTTTGTACTTGATTATATATATATATATATATATATAAATAAAAAAGAGGTTTATGGTTCTTGCTAGCTCACTAGGTGAGTTAATGGAGGACCAAATGTTGCAGTATTATTAAATAGTGCTCCATATCAAGGATAGAGCATTTACATATAGAAATATATTATATACTTTTATATAACCCAAGGAGGAAATCCAACTGGTAAGAGTATTCAGTTTAAGTGCTCAATGTCAACAGCTATTGATGTATAATTAATTTGGTATAGAAAACACATCAACACTCAATGTGCAGAGCTAAAAAATCTATTTATATAAAAGCAAAAAGTAAATCTTCACTTCTTTGGTGTCATTATAAATTTATTTCTAGTTGTGAAACCATCATCAGATGAAAGTGTTCTTATATTGCTTCTGGCAATATTATATATTACATGATAGTATCTGTGACCCTGGGTTTAATGCATTTTGTACTTGTCAGACGGAATGAAGATAAAAAAAACCCCGATTAATATGGTTAATTTTGTTTGAAAAGCAGAAGTTATTTGTGTGTGTGTCTAAGTTTGCATTTTATTGAATGTTAGTATGCTTTTGTGTAGGTGCTGCTGCTTGCGCCTACATATATACGTATGTTTGCATATGTACTGGCATGCATCTTTATATATAAACACATATTTCCACTGTCTGTTGTGGTGGGAAGAGGAGGGGGACAAAGGAAGAGAGTGTGAGAAAGGAAGAGTGGGTAAAGGAGGAGGAAATGGATTGTTGCAATCAGAATTTCTTTTTAACTTTATGGTAGCTAAAGGTTTATTTTGATTTGAATATGAAATGTCTGTTTTGTGGTAAATTTTGTTTGATGATGATGATGATTAAAAATTAAAATCATCATCATATTACTTTTTATTTTATATATATATATATATATATACTTAAGAATTTTTTACAAGAATGTAAAATCTGTCTTGTTTGGATTTGGTTAATAGCAAACATTATTCTAATCTCACAAAAATATTTTGGGGGTATTCAAAATGGTAGCAGTTTGAACAGAGGTCTGTCATTAAATTGTTAGTGGCTGAGAAGTACAAACCATGTAAAATTTACAGAAGAATGTAAGTAAGTAAAAGTTAAGTTGGTGACCTTAGTCGAGGTTGATCTAAAGGCTCCCTTTTCAATAGCTACTACACCAAGATGTAAGGGAGGGCACTATTCCATTCCCTGAATTGCTCCACTTTACCTTTGATACTTACCTTATAATGCTAAGTGTTAAGCAAGGTGCCATCAAGTACCATTTTTTGAGTCTTTCGTATGACTCAACCGGGGATTGAACCCTGGTATCCCAGACCATTGGCAAACATTCTACTCATTAGCCCAATGGCCCGATCAGAAGCATGTATTAGTAAAAAAAAAATGTTTAAACATGGGTTTGCCACTATAAAATTAAATTGAAAAGACATTCCATAGCATAGAAACACACTGACTCTCCAGTAAGGAAAAAGTTCCGGGTGCAGCAGTCAGTAAAGAAGGTCATGCTAACAGTCTTTTTAAACATGAAAGGACCCATCACTATTGATTTCCTTGAAAAAGGTGCAATTGTAAACAGTGTTTCTTATTGCCAACTACTTAGGTAAAATTCACCTGGTTTATTAAATGATCCTTTGTGTGTGTGTATATATATATATATATATATATCTCAAGGTGACTGTATCCATAGCACAACCTTCAATTATTATTTCCAATAAAATTTAAATTATTCAGTGTTAGTACATTAATACCGGCCATAGGCATAGTAGTTAAAATGTTTGCCAATGGTTCGGGAGACTCAGGTTCAATCCTAGATCGAGTCATACCAAAAACTCAAAACAATGGTACTTGATGCCTCCTTGCTTAATACTCAACATTATAAGGTATTGATCAAGGGTATGTGGAGCAAACCAAGGAAAGGAGTACCGTCCTCTCCTACATCTCGGTGTAATAGATATTGAAAAGGGAGTCTTTAGGTCACCCTTAACTATGGGGATGACCAACTTATATTGTATATTAGAGTTGTTATATGTTTTTTTTTATTGTTGATTATCTAAGTTTTCTTTAAAAGCTAATACTGCTTTTTCATCTCAAATGTTGGAGTATAGAGTTTTAATCTTCATAATTACAAAGATACTACTTTGGGGAATCCATCTAATGTTGATAATTTTAATAAGGAAATCTTTTGTGATATTTTAATAATTTTGATTAGGAAATCTTTTGTGATAGTTTAATAATTCTAATAAGGAAATCTTTTGTGATAGTTTAATAATTCTAATAAGGAAATCTTTTGTGATATTTTAATAATTTTAATTAGGAAATCTTTTGCGATATTTTAATAATTCTAATAAGGAAATCTTTTGTGATATCTTAATAAGGACATCTTTTGTGATATTTTAATAAGGAAATCTTTTGTGATATTTTAATAATTCTAATAAGGAAATCTTTTGTGATATTTTAATAATTTTAATACTAAGATTTTTACAATATTCTAATAATTTCATGAAGGAAATTTTTTGTATGTAGAATTTAACATTCTTAGTTAAAAGTTGTATACAACAATCAATACATTTTGCTATTTTAGTTGTGTAGCACTTGATTGAAGAGATAACTGCTTGACCTGAATTAATTATCTAATGTATTTGCAAGAATAAATAAAAATTAGGTGAATTTAGAATTTATGGATATTACTATTTCTATGGGTTTTTTAAAAATCTTTTTTTCTTCAATGCATTTCCTTAAGTGAGTCACTAATAGTATTCATTTATTTTGTTGAAGAGTCATTATTAAAATGTTGAATTGTTTTAATAATTGCTAAATACTCTACCCCAAATGATTATAGCTCTGCTTTTATCATCTCTGATTAGGTTTAAGTCATCACTTTTTGTGAGATTTTCATGGGTTATAAATTCTTTGTTTCTTTGGGTTTTTTAATACCTTTTCTAACTGCTGTTTAGAATACTTGGATTGTTATGTTTTTATTGTTCAGGGTAAATAAATTCTTTATTTCTTTAACTGATTCTAGGATATTTGGTTCATTGTGAGAAATTCAATATTGAGCTTTCAATTTTATTCTCCTAAAGAAATCTATACGATCATTATCTAATATGGTGGCTGGGATAAAATTTAAGTCCTTTGTTTAGTTGACATTGTAACTTAGTATAAAATGTTTATTAGTAATTATGAATTAAATTCAATTGTTTGCAAATTATTAGGATTAGATTGGAATAATTACTCAAAGCCATAACAAAAATATTGGACAGGAATAATTAATTGAAGATATATAATTGTTGAAAAATTATTAAATAGAACGTTACTTGAAATTATATAACTGTGTGTAAATTATTTGAATTAGAGAGGAATACTTGAAACCATACAACGGTGTGCAAATTATTTGTATTAGATAGGAATACTTAAAACCATACAACTGTGTGCAAATTATTTGTATTATAGAGGAATACTTGAAATCATATAAATATTTGTAAATTATTTGTATGAAGAATATATACATGAAAGCATATATTTACTTGAAAAAAGGAGGAAAAAAAAAAAGATTGATTTTGGAATTAAATAACACCACAAGGATTGATATGCCATAAAAAATGTCTATATCACACATCTTCAATTATTTAAATGCAGTAATCCCCTCCCCGGCTTGCAAAAAAACTTTCTCGGAATGCCATCCTTTAATTGTTCAAAAAAATTGGAAATATTCATCTAACTCCATGTTTTTGAATCTGCCGTACTATTTTTAATGAAAGAGGGAAGAGATAGATTCATGCCTTTTACATCAACATAAAAAAAAAATACGGTAACTTAAATTTGCTCAAAACAAGTCCAATAGTTTTTCAAGTGACACTCAATAAACATTTTAATTTACTGACCTTTTTATAAGTTCCATGATTGTTTCATAATCGTTAACTTCCAGTTTAGGTTGTGTGTTGTATTCCATCGTCTATAAACAAAGAAAAAATGAGGAAATTTAAAGAGAAAATATTTTAGTGACATTTTTATTATTCAGTGGGTTTACAAATTTTTTTCTGTTGAATTAAGTTTAAGCGTTGTTTTAGGATAATTTGGTTCACTTATTTAAAAAATGGTATTTGTTTTTGCCTATCATATCAAAATGTTGCGTTATAATATACTGGGAACATTTTAATCATTAATTTTTTAATATGAGATGTTAGAATGTTGCTGTTTAAAATAAGTCAGTTTTAACTAAAAATTGAAATATATTTTGTAATAACTGTTACATATATTCATTGTGTTGCATAATCGGTATGATACAAAAAATTTGGCCCAAAATTTAAAGTTAGATTAGAATGAGTTAAGATACAGTATAGATTTACTTGACTTAATACATTTATATTTTCACGTTTTAGATTGACGCCCTAAAATAACAAAATAATTGGTCAGAATGATCTCAATTCAAAAAAATGTTTGAATTGTTGCTGGTCTTGTTTTTATAGTTGTGGAATCTTTATCATATCAAACTGTGATTAAGGAGAACGGGAGTCAGATGGTGGCAAGAAACAAGAAATACTGTATTCTCTAAGAAAGACAAGTAGACTTTGTCTTGCCTGCCTGAATTGAACCCACATTCTCTCAAATACAAAAAAAACACAACTTGAGCGTGGTGTGGACATGAGGTTCATTTCAAGTGCCTGGATGTTATATGATTACCCTAACCATGTTGCTCAGATGGTTTTTGATTCAGGTTCCTGGATGTTGGAAAGCTGCGTCAATAAACAGACAATCCAGTTAAAAATGAGCATCGAACGCATATTCTCTTGAATGCGAAAAATGTAACATGAGCGTGGCGTGGATGCAAGTTTGATTATGTGCCCAGATGTTATATGATTGCCCTGACCATGTTGTTCAGATGGTTTTTGATTTAGGTACTTGGATATTGGAAAGCTGCGTCAATAAATAGATACTCCAGTTAAAGACAAGTGTCTCTTGAGTTGCCGTGTGTTCATCAGGAACTGATCAAGGATTTGAAGAAAGAAAGGAAAAGAAAACAGGGAGAGACCACACACACCTAACCGACTGAAAGTGGAAATTCTAAATTACTTTAAAACAAACAAACACTCAAACCAAAAGATGAAGATTAATGATTTTTGTGAAAAGAACCAACTCAGATTACATTCAAACTAGGAATATGACATATTCAGGAATAGGAATAACTTGGAAATATGCTATATGCAGGAATAGGAATAACTTGGGAATATGCCGTATGCAGGAAGAGGAATAACTTGGGAATATGCCGTATGCAGGAAGAGGAATAACTTGGGAATATGCCGTATGCAGGAAGAGGAATAACTTGGGAATATGCCGTATGCAGGAAGAGGAATAACTTGGGAATATGCCGTATGCAGGAAGAGGAATAACTTGGGAATATGCCGTATGCAGGAAGAGGAATAACTTGGGAATATGCCGTATGCAGGAAGATGAATAACTTGGGAATATGCCGTATGCAGGAAGAGGAATAACTTGGGAATATGCCGTATGCAGGAAGAGGAATAACTTGGGAATATGCCGTATGCAGGAAGAGGGATAACTTGGGAATATGCCATATGCAGGAAGAGGAATAACTTGGGAATATGCCATATTCAGGAAGAGGAATAACTTGGGAATATGCCATATTCAGGAAGAGGAATAACTTGGGAATATGCCATATGCAGGAAGAGGAATAACTTGGGAATATGCCATATGCAGGAAGAGGAATAACTTGGGAATATGCCATATGCAGGAAGAGGAATAACTTGGGAATATGCCGTATGCAGGAAGAGCAATAACTTGGGAATATGCCGTATGCAGGAAGAGGAATAACTTGAGAATATGCCGTATGCAGGAAGAGGAATAACTTGGGAATATGCCATATGCAGGAAGAGGAATAACTTGGGAATATGCCATATGCAGGAAGAGGAATAACTTGGGAATATGCCATATGCAGGAAGAGGAATAACTTGGGAATATGCTATATTCAGGAAGAGGAATAACTTGGGAATATGCTATATTCAGGAAGAGGAATAACTTGGGAATATGCTATATTCAGGAAGAGGAATAACTTGGGAATATGCTATATTCAGGAAGAGGAATAACTTGGGAATATGCCGAAGAATAAAAAACAAGAAACAAAGATTAAACACCATTACTTTGTATCACTCAGGTGAAAAAGACACTAATTTAGTTTCTTTCACCTTCTGAGCTTCCCTCATTAATCCGTTGTCTACCTCTACGGCAGAAGTGGGCATTTTCTTTTACCTTCTGAGATTCCATCACTGTTTATCTCTATGGCAGAAGTGGACATTGGTATTTTTGATTTATTTTCAAATTAAAACATATACAAAAGAAGAAAAACTTGATGCAATAGACAAAAACAAAATTGTCCAGATTTTTTTTCATATTTTAGAAGCTTTATAGTACAAAGCCAAAGAATGAACATTAGTGATTCATGAAGACAGAAAACTTGGCTTACTTTCAAATTAGAGGCGTGCCATGAATTGAAAATGTGATTTGATATGCAAAAACAGATGCCATTTTCTAAATCAGGAAATTTGGTAAAAAAAGCATCTCTGAAATCTTAGCCATCAGAAAGTGTGATAACCAATATAATAAATAGAAATGAAGAAACATTAGGAAAGACAAAAAATCATAAAATGTTAAACACTTACCTTAACTATTGAAGAAGTGTAAGCCTTAAACAAATTATTAAACTCAGTTAAAAGTGAAGTAATTTGCATAAAGATTTTCCTTTGGTTCCAAACTTTTCTAAAAAAACAAAAAAGAAAAAAACATGTTGAAAAAATAAATAAATGAAAGTCAAAACTAAGAGGATTTAGTTTTCCTTCTCTTATACTAGTTGCCTTACCAAGGTTAAAAAAAAATCAAGCCTGTCCTACAATTTACCCATAGCTGAGTAAAGAACAGATGGATTCATGCCTTTCACAAAAGCATTAGTGTGAAATGAAACATAAACAGCTTTTTTCAGCGTTTCAACTTGAGTCACTGATTTGATTTCCGACAATAACCGTCACTCCAAGCATGTCTCCTAATTCTTCATGACATTTAGTTCAATCTAAAATTAGCATAGTCTTTCTTTGAGACAATTTCATCTTTATCTTTTGCTTTAAGATGTTGATTTTTGGGACTTGAGGCACTCGAGGCATAATGGTTGTTGTTGCTTGAAGTGAACTCAGCTACCCAAATTCAAATCCTAAACAAGGCTGTTTGCATATCCCGTAACACTAATGCCCTTGGGAAAGGTATGCATTCACCTATTCTTCCTCCAGCTATGGGTAAAGAGAAGGACATACTAGGCTCGTTAACCTTGGTATGGCAACCAGTCTAAGAGAAGGAAAACTCTGAATTCAAATCAGATCTGGAGAAAGATGGGCTCTTCCAGACACATAAGTAGTACCCCCATGACAAAAACAGGTTATAGGACAAATGAGTGACAGTTTTTGTCAAGAAAGAGTCAAGATGCATTTGAGTAAAATATTAATTTTACTAAATCATTTGGCTGAAAACTCAATAGAAAATTGGGAATTAAATTACCATGACCAGAAAATCCGGCAAACACTTATGCACGACATACGGAAACACTGGACAACTGTTTTGACCTTATTAGGTCTCATCAGTAGTATATACCATGATTTTTCCCACTGGAGATCAAACCAGCAACCACAGATTGCAGTGCCAAAACTCTACAGTGGAGCCACCAGTTCTTATCGTCCACAAGTGATGCCAAATTAACTAGTCATGGTAATTGCACGGCCAATTGACTTAACTGTGTCTTCCAAGTTACATTCGTACTCTTTATAGAGGACAATTACCATGACTAGTTAATTTGGCATCACTTGTGGGCGATATGAACTGGTGGCTCAGCTGTAGAGTTTCAGCACTGCAATCTGTGGTCATTGGTTCGATCTCCAGTGGAGGAGATCATGGTATACACTGCTGATGAGACCTAATAAGGTCGAAACAGCTGTCCAGTGTTTCCGTTTTTCTGGTCATGGCAATTCAATTCCCAATATAATTCCTCTACTTAAAAAAGGAAAATGTATTGATTTATGTTTGTGTCTTTGTTTACTCCAAAAGTTATTATATGATTTTTCTATCTTTTTGCTGTTGGGTTTCAGATTTGCAATCTGAGTAATATGAGGCTAGAATGAACAACATGAGATATCATTTTAGTTTGTTGTGCAGGGGAGTGAGATATTGCCTTCGGAGACATAATATTACACAGTTTGAACATTTGAGACACTTCAGATGACTGATTTAACTTGGGTGCTTGGCAAAATAATCAGGAGAGATGATGGTGTTTGGTAAAGAGACAATCGATGTCTATCTTAGAAAAAAATTGCTTGCTTCTTCTGTTGTAATGTGGAAAGTCAGAAACACTATACAATAAATCTCTTTCCAAGTTCAACACATTTTTATTGTTTTCTCCCCCTCTCTCTCCTGTCTTTGTAGAGAGAGCAACACCAAGTCTTCATCAGGGCAAGTAGATATTGTTATGGGAAAAATGGAATATGTCAACATGTATTATTTATCATACAAAAAAATAATTTTGATTTTTGTATTCAGACAAAACCTTCAAGTTGAAACGCATCAGCACAGTAAACGAACCACCAAACATATATCTTTCTTCCGTTTTTTACCTTTTTCTACATACACTCTGTTGGATTCAATTCA
The DNA here is from genome assembly GCA_963585895.1 of Sepioteuthis lessoniana. Classification (NCBI taxonomy): domain Eukaryota; kingdom Metazoa; phylum Mollusca; class Cephalopoda; order Myopsida; family Loliginidae; genus Sepioteuthis; species Sepioteuthis lessoniana. The sequence continues at coordinate 2,133,937 of OY757943.1, read as the reverse complement.
CTTCTTATATATATATATATATATAATCTAAAACAAGTGAGTTGACCTTGTAAGTGAACTTTACTTGTTTTAGGTTTTATCTAGTCATTTGTAAACATAACCTGTTGACTTGCTATATATATATATATATATATGTATGTGTGTGTGTGTATGTGTCTTTCTTTGACCTGTTCTTCATCATAGACCAAATTACATTTGCAACTTTTTAACATCAACAAATCTGCATCAAGTAACTTTTCAGATAGTGTAATGATGAACTAAATGATATTAATGTTACACCATTCTCTGATAGAATCATTAAATTGATACTTTAAAGATTACGTAAAAAACAGATTACAAGAAAAACAGATGATATCTAAATGAATAAATAATGTTCATCCATTATCAATGATATCGATGATAATTATTGCATATGATGAAACTTAGCAAATGAACTACACAGGAGTTTTTGTTTTATAATGGTGAAGACTTGTGTAGAACAAACTCCACATTTTTGAATGAACAAACAACAGAAGAAGAATATTGTACTAAGATGCCACAAATTCTCTGAACAAAACTCCTCCGGTGTTGAATTAAGAAGCTTCTTTCTTCTAGACTGGTGGCCAAACCAAGGTCAAAGAGATCAGTCAGCTCTAGTTTTACCTATAGCTGAGTGGAAAAAAGATGGATTCATGCCTTTCCTAAAGGCATTGGCATGAAGTGAAATACAACCTAGTCCAGAATTTGAACTTGGCTCACTGGATTTATTTTCTTTGACAATAAACCTTACATCACTTATTCTCCATTTTTTTTTATAAAAAACACATTTTCTCATTTTGCAACACATTTTTCTTTTTATGTTCAGGAATAACTTCAAAATGTGTTTGAATGATAAACAGTTTTTTTTTTTTAATTACTCGTATTAGAATTGTATAGACAAAAAAAAAGTGTTTATTTGTTATATTGTTTCTTTGAAAAGTTATGTAATTTATATGAAGTCTGTGTGAAAAGTAATGGGACTGGATGTGCTGTGTGAGTTATGGGTGAAAGAGGGATAATTGGATTCTGCAATCATCTAACATGATATCTTGGGAATATATAACTGTAATTTTAACTTTCTGCAACCATTGCATTTTTTTCACTTACTTTAGTTTACACTTCCTCTTGTTCAGGCCATTCAGCTATGAACATTTGAAGAATGAATAAACCTAAAATTTTTGGTCCTGTTTATAGAGTAGAAATGAACCCACCCATTAAATAGTGGGAGCTTCTATAGGCAAACATTGAACTACAGAAGTTACCTCCCCTGATGATGTAAAAAAACAGCCTAGTCTTTAGAAGCAGGGGAATTTTGTATTTACACTTGATATTGAATAAAGTAATTGAGTGTCACTACTACTACTTGGTTGTTGTTGTTGTTGTTGTTGTTACTTGTCACAGTTGTGACAAACTCTGTCACAAGTATTTGAAATGCTTCAACAAGTGTATGAAGATAACCCCATGGTGGCGTATACATGTTCTTGAATGACACAAGGAGTGCAAAGAGGAAAAAGAGTAAAAGACCTTCAACAAACAGGACTGAGGTCAATGTTGAACAGGTAAGGCAGGTGGTATGCGGTGATCGTTGGGTGACTGTTTGAATTATTGTAAATCAGCTTGACATGAAAAAGATTATCAGTGAAGATTTCGGTGTGTTTGAAAAGTAATAAAACTGGGTGTACTGAACAGCCAGCATTTCCTGGCTAAAAAGGACTAGAACAACCTCCCTTTTTCACCTGATCTTGCTTCCTATGACTTTTTTTTCCACCAAGCTCAAGGGGATCATTAAGAAACTGGGTTTGAAGGTCTTGAGGCATTCAAGAGGGTTGTAACAACAGAGCTGAAGGGCATCCCAGAAGAATTCTTCCAGCAATGCATAGAGACTTGGTAGAGATAGATGGGAAAGTGTATTGGCCTTGAGGAGATTACTTCAAAATGGAAACCATGTAGTTTGTTGTTTGGAATTAAATAAATTGTTTGACATCAGTCTTGTTACTTTTAAGACATACCTCATATCTTTTCAAACTTTATATTTAGTTGATTGTTTTCTTTTATGGTATATCAACCCCTTTTTCATTTTATTTGATACCAATTTCTGTTGATTTGGTTGTCTAGTGTTTGCATCATGTACATAAATGGAATGTTAAAGGTTTAGATTCTTTTATTATATAGACCAACTGCTTTTAGAAATGCTAGTATTTTGTCTACTTTGACATGTTCAAATATTTCATTTATATTGTTTACAGTTTAAAAATATTGTCTTTTTCATGTTAGGTTGATGCAATCTATCAATAGGTGTTTTACTGAATATGGAGTGTGACATCCCACTCATCATTATGGTTGTTCTTGTTTGACAAGATATGAGAGGGTGATCTCTGTGTGTCCAATACGTAGATGAAATAGGATAATCTCTTTCCTGCAGGATTTTCTGTATCCTTCCTTCCATTCACCTATTTCAGCTTTTATAGTCTGGAGTTTGTTGTGTGGAGTGATGCTCCATCTTAATTACTATTTGTTTTGGGTAAAGTTTTTTTATTTCTATTTTTAAGTCAGTATATGGAATCTTAAAAGCTTTTGTCTACGGACATCTTCCAGGTTCTCTTGGCTGCTGAGTCATTCCCTTTGATTCCAATATGGTTTGGGATCCAGCATAGATCTATCTCTTTGGTTTGGTATAAGTGACAATTTGTAACAGGATTTGTGCATATGTGCAGGTTCAAGTCCTTACTGTTATCATCGCTTATCAATATGCATAAGTTATTGTGTACATAAAACTCAACTTTATAAAAGAGAGAGAGAGAGAGAAGGAAAATGAGTACGATCTAAATTTGTTGTTGAGAGGAAAGACAAATTGTTCTTTTTATTGCAACTTATTAAATCTGTTATGATCCAATTGCAAGAAACAAGCTGGCATCAGAGACAGAAAAGATAATCTCCTTGGTTAGGCTCTAATTTGTGTCTTTTTGGCTTTTGAGAAGCCTACCTATTGTAATATAGTGGCTGCCTCTTACCACTAGTAAATCTGGTGCCCAGTCATGTGACTGACAACAAAAAAATCAATCAAAGAAACTCATGTGCTAATTGGAAGAAATGGTTAGATATGAGGATTGGGGAGTTTTCAAAATGGTCAGGCTGTTAACGTGTAATGAGCAGAGTGACAAGGAACAATTTAAAATTGAAGACTAGCAAAACCAACTCCTCCACACATACAGATTAGGGACGTGATCTATGATTTATCAATTTATTCATCAACTTAAACATAACACTTCACATCTCACTGAATTTGAGACTGGTCCAGAGGGAGGTTACAACATCAATAATAAAATGAGTGGTATTTTTTTATTTTCTGTGAACATCTGTCTGATTTTTTTCTTTTCCTGATGTAAACTCTTCATTCTCATCTCTTTATTTGATCTTTGTTGTCAACTTTCTTCAAAATCCAGCAAATGCCAAATTATCCAAAATGGCTGCTTTATCAACTCCCAAAACCAATCATTATTACAGGAGACTAATTCAAAACTATAAACTCGATCTTTTATTTTATTTCTGATCTGTGTCTTCTCATTCTATAGTTAGTATTAAGTTGTTCAGAAATTTATCTCTGATTTTAGTATAAACTTGAATTAATGAATTTAAACAATGTTTTAATCAGTCAAAACATGAATCCCTGAACATCTATGCATTTCTGAAATTGATTAACAAGGTTATTTATGCTTGTATTATAAAACTCTAAAGGCTTTGAGGCTAAAAAATCTTTAAATGCTATTTCTATTTCTCTTTTGGAACAGAATGTATTTGGTGTCAAAAAAAGTGTTTGAAAACAAGATAGTTGGTGGGTGAGAGATGAAGAGAATATAGTAGATGTGGCAAAGACTCATATCTCAAGTCAGTGAGCTTCTGCAGTGTCATCCTGGCAACATGTGGCCGAGCTACTGCAGTGTCATCCTGGCAACATGTGGCCAAGCTATGGCAGCGTCATCCTGGCAACATGTGGCCGAGTATTGTCATGAAGAAAAATTTTGACCAAGCTTGAAAAGTAAATAGAACACTTCTCTTTTCATGTTCGTGATTAGGGACATATAACTTTCAAAATCAAATTTTGAAAGAAGTGATAGAAAATTAATTAAGAGGACATTTTAATTATTAGGAATGTGAATATTTTTCATTCAATTATTATCAAAAATTATGTTAGAACAGAATTTAAACAGGTTACATTAAAATTGGAGCATATTTTCTGTGTAACCTAATATTTTCATATGCTAGTAGTAAGTAAAAAAGTAAGTAAAGTTGGCGACCATAGTCGAGTGTGACCCAAAGGCTCCCTTTTCAATAGCTACTACACCAAGGTGTTAGGAATGGGCGCTACTCCTTTCCCTGGATTGCTCCACCTTACCCTTGATCCTTACTTTATAATGCTGAATGTTAAGCAAGGTAGCATCAAGTACTATTTTTGAGTCTTTGGTATGACTCAACCTGGGATTGAACCCAGGTCTCCCCCAGCCATTGGCAAACACACTACTCATTATGCCAATGTCCAATACTAAGCCAGTAGTATTAATAACATATTTTCATTTCTCAGCTGAAGCATTGTCAAACATTAATATTAATTGGAGTAGTATTTTCTTTCACTTTTCAATAACTTTTATAAGTAATTCTATCTAATAAGTGAAATTCCTCACTACTGCAAGAATCAGAAAGGCAATAATAAAAAAGCAATGATGGCAAATGTTAGGACGATCTAACAGTCAAAGGGAGCTAAACCCTTTTCTGTTTCAGGCGGAGTTACCTCCTCCCTTTTGACCCCTACTGTTTTGAGTCTCGTGTAAATACACAAGACTGGGACGAGATTATGTGTGGAGTGCGAAACGAAGGATGACTTTAAATTCCTCGAAACAAATAAGGACTTAATTTACCTTTTCCCGAGGGAGCTGTGACACACAGCTCAGCCCATATTGATATATGTATTGTGTACCATCCAATATGTGTTTGTCCTGGTAAATAAATGTTCTAGTCAAGTCAACTGTGAGCACTATTCCTTTTTTCCACTACTTTGTCTGTCATCGATGTGTTACACACACACACACACACACACCCACACCCACCCACCATATTCATCTAAAGGGAAAGATCTTCTGTAAGACACATTATTAGTTACGGTATTACGACACCCACAGATGTAACAGCAAAATACTAGTCGGATTTAATAATAATGATTGATAATGCTTCATTAAAAAAAGAAACAAAAGAAATGTATATTTGCCAATGAAATAATGATTGTAAAATGAGCAAAGAAGGTGATGACCGTGGTGTAATGGTTATCGTCGTAGGAAATGGACACGGTGACATGAGTTCAAATCCTGGACGAGACCCTTGGGATAGGTATGAATCCAATTATTCACCCTCCAGCTATGGTTAAATAGTAGGGCAGACTGGGTTCTTCAGCCTTGGTGAGGCAACTAGTCTAGGAGAAGGAAAACTCTGAATTCAAACCTGTTAAAATCCGCTTAAAAATTGACCTTGTGTCATATCCTACCCGAGCGGAGGGGTTGGTGAATATATAAAATGAGCAAAAATGTTGAACAATAATTGATGTGTAAATAATAAACATACTCTGATTCCATTTGATATTCAGCATAAAGTTTCTGTGAATTTGGCCGACAATAATCTAAAATCAATGATTCTGCTTTTTTGCAATTCTCTTGAAGGCGACTCCTAAAAAAAAAAAAGTAATCATTATCATATCACTGAGGAGAACAAAATAGCATTAGTATTTTTAGAAATCAATTTCTACAATTAAATAAATCAGCTATTGGTTAATTAAACTAAATCACCATCACGACTTAAAAAAAAAAGAATTTTGGACTGTATGGTATAAAAAATCTTAACCTGATAGTTAACCACAACAATTTAGAATAGACTGATGACTAACAGACATTTTCGTCTAAGCCAATAGGTAACCACAATATTTTAGAATAGGCTGATGACTAGCAGACACTTTGATCTAAGCCAATAGGTAACCACAATATTTTAGAATAGGCTGATGGCTAACAGACATTTTCATCTAAGCCAATAGGTAACCACAAAATTTTTAGTTTATGTCAATGTCTAAAAACTATTTGGTCTAAGATGATGGCTAACCATAACATTTTTCTTTTGAAGTCTCTTTTCTATCAATCATTAGTCTTACCTGTCAAGTTCTTGAAATTGGTCAGTGTTTACTTTGTTTAGTTGATCAACAAGTCTATTTGTAATTTCCTGGGCACGACTCGCCAAACTAATAATGATAGGAACACTACAAAGGAGAAATTAAGTTTCTTTTGAAGACAATAAAAAAAATTTCAAGTTGTTAATGTTTTTCAGCACAAAGACAGAAAATAAAGAATTTAAAGAAGAAAACAAAAATTTCATTAATGAAATATAACAAAATTATAAAGATCCATTTGTTGGTCTTTGAGTTGGGGTTAAAGTGCAGTATCTGTTCATATCCCTCAACTCGTCTTATGATAACACATCTCAAAAAAAAAAAGAAAAATTCTTATTTGCCAATGATTTTTTAACAAATTTTGGAGACAAAGAAAAGTTGAGATGATGAAAGAAGTTATCACTTGTTCTTTGGTCACAAAGAACAGAAAAACATGTTCTTAACCTCCACCCTCATTCATGCTGGCAATTTTTGGGAGTTTTCAAACTGGCTTTATAGAGATTTTCTAACAAAAATATGGGCCAGCAAACAGAGCATGGTATAAAATTCAACTAACTTTGCACAGAACAGTATGGTAAGAATGGGACTATTATTGCATATGGCAGTGAAATGAAAAGAAGTGTTATTTTCCACCTAACCAAATAATAAACGCCTCCAAAAATCCAACTTCTAATAATGATGTTAGCTCTGAGAAAGAGTCAATTGAGACCTTGAAACAAAAAATGTGAATCAACAAAATACAATTTAGTAAATCATTTCTGATCCCTTGAAGTTTTTTTTAAAATCTTTATTTTTATTGTGAGTTTGAGTTTTGTTTAACAGCATATCAACCCCTGTAGGTCATTTAATGCCAAAAAGGTTATTTTGAATTTCAGTCATTAAAGTAGCGGTTCTATCGAGATGTTTGGTTATATCTTGCTGAAAAAGTTGCTTTTTTTTAGAAAATTAAAAATGTTTTCAGGGTTTGTATTCTTAAAGATGTCCCTCAGGTTTCTTGCTTGATAGTACTTAGTACAGATATGTTTAAGGTTGTTACAATTTAGAAGGATATGTTTGGTTGTGAGTTGTACTTTGCATGTTGGGCACACTGGGGCATTCTCCCCTTTTAACAGGTGTGAATGAGTAATGCCGGTGTGCCCAATACGCAAACTGGCAAGTATTACTTCTTCTCTTCTGATACTTCTGTAGCCTGTTGGCCACTCTCCGATAGCTTCTTGTATTTCATGGAGTTTGTTTGGGGTCTGATTGTCCCATGATTTCTGCCATTTGTCTGATATAAATTTCTTTATGGTTGGTTTTAGATCTGTATATGGGATTTTTGATTTGCACATATCAATTTGAAGAGCTTTTTTTGCAATTTTGTCTGCTTTTTCATTTCCTTGGATGCCAATGTGACTTGGTATTCAGGTGAATATGATGTTATTATTTTTAGAGAGGATGTTTAGTTTGTTTAGGAGCTTTGTAATCAAGGGGGATGATGTATCTCTGATCTGTAGTGCTAGCAGGACTGATTTAGAGTCTGTGTATATAATAAATTTGGAAGCTTTATGATTTGCTATGATATTCATAGCTAGATCAATGGCTGTGGTTTCTGCACTGTAAATTGAAGCTTCATTAGGTAGGCGTTTTAGGGTTTCTTTTTTTTGAGAAATAGCAGCACAACCTACTTTTTTTCCTTGTTTGGATCCGTCTGTATAGATGTGATAGTGATCTGGGAACTTATTTTGTATTTTTATGAGTTTCTCTTGATAAGTGATGGGGTGTGTTTTTGTTTTGGGTAACTTAGCCAGTTCTAAGTTTATAGTTGGTTGCCTTATGGTCCATGGTGCCGTTTTGGAGAGTATGGTATGGTGTACTATTTTAGTGTTGATTTTGATTTCGTTGAGGAGGTCACTTATTCTTAAGCTAAAAGGTCTGATTTTTTTTGGAGTTATTTTGATACAGGTTTTCGTATTTCGTTTTGCCGGTGTAGTCATAAGCAGGATTTTGTGGACAGGAGATGAGTTTGATGTAGTACTGTAGTGCTAATTTTTGTCTTCTTAAATAGAGAGGGGGTTCGTTTGCTTCTATGTATAGACTTTTCTTTGGGGAAGTATTAAAGGCTCCTAAAGTAAGGCGAAGTCCTTGGTGGTGTATGGTTTCCAGTCGTTGTAAGTAGGATTTTCTGGCTGCTCCGTATATGAAGCAGCCATAGTCAAGTTTTGATCTTATTAGAGATCTATATAGCTTGATAAGGGTCTTTCTATCAGCACCCCAGTCTGTGAGGGCTATGGCTCTCAATAGTTGCATGGCTTGATTGCATTTTATTCTTAGCTTTTTTATATGTGGGATAAATGATAATTTAGAGTCAAAGATAATGCCAAGGAATTTATGTTCATCTGTTATGGGTATTTCAGTGTTATTTAATGTAAGTTTAGGGTGGTTGTGCATCTTGTGGATTTGACAGAAGTGTACACATTTTGTTTTATTATTTGAAATTGTAAATCCATTTTCTGTGGTCCATTTTTGGATTTTATTTATGCATTGTTGTATTTTCCTTTCTATGGTTGTCATGTTTTTGGAATTATAGCAGATGAGGAAGTCATCTACATATAATGACCCTTTGATTTCTGGAGAGAGGCAGGATGTTATGCTGTTTATTTTTATTATAAATAGGGATACTGATAAAATACTGCCCTGAGGAACTCCCACCTCTTGTGGCTTCGAATCAGAGTATGTGCTGCCAATCAGTGTCCTGAAAGATTGGTCTTCAAGAAAATTTTGGATGAAGATGGGAAGTCTACCTTGTAACCCAAAATTTTTAAGGTCTTTGAGAATTCCGAATGGCCACGTTGTGTCATAGGCCTTTTCAAGATCAAAAAAGACTGCCACCAGGTGTTCCTTTTTTATGCATGTTTCTCTGATTAGGGTTTCTATATGAACCACCTGGTTCATTGTGCTTCTTTTTGTTCTGAAACCTGCTTGTAGGTTTGAGAGCAGTTTATTTGATTCGAGAAACCATATTAGTCTTTGGTTTATCATTCTTTCTAAAGTTTTGCATGCACAACTAGTTAGGGCTATGGGCCTATAGCTGGTGGGATTTGTTGGGTCTTTTTGTTTTTTGAGGATGGGGATGATTGTAGCTCGCTTCCATAAAGCAGGGATATTGCCCGAGATCCAGATATTGTAATATATGTTTAGGAGATATTTCTGGGAAATTGAAGGTAATTCTTTAAGAAATGTGTAGTGGATTTCATCTGGACCAGCAGCTGAGTTATTGGATTTGGATAATGAATTTTGGAGTTCATCTAGGGTGAAAAGTTGGTTGTAGCATTTAGTATTGTCAGAGGTGAACTTTATTTTGTTCTTTTCTTCTTTGATTCTGATGGAGTTGAATTTGCTGGAATATTTTTTGGTAGATGATGCTTGGGCAAAGTTTTCTGCCATCAGATTAGCTGTTTGTTTTTCACTCAAAGCTTCTGTGCTTCCTAGGGAGAGATGATTTATAGGAGTGTGGATAGTTTTATTTGATATTTTCTTTACAAAGTTCCAAATTGTTTTGGGATTAGTATTTGAGTTTATTTTTGCAGTGAAGTTTCTCCAGGAGGACCTTTTAGCTTCTTTAATTGTGCGTCTGGTTTTAGCTCTTTGTTGTCTATATTTGTCTAGATTTTCTAATGAAGGGTTGGTTTTAAATTTCCTGAGGATTCTTTGGTGTCCTCTGATCATAGTTTTGCACTTCTCCGTAAACCAGGGATTGTTATGTTTTGGGGATGTTGTAGTTTTAGGGATGGTTTTGTTTGCTATATTAATTAGGGTGTTTGTGAAATGTATTATAGGTTCTTCTTGGTTTGTATTTGTTTCTGGGATTAGGGTGTCAAGGCATGGTTTTTTGTAGGCTTGCCAGTTTGCTTTTTTGAAGTTCCATCGTGGGGTTTTTGAGACTGTTTGTGGGTCTGATTTTCCTGGTTTAGTATTTTCTATTATGATTGGAAAGTGGTCACTGCTGCAGGAATCTTCATGTACCCTCCAGTTATATTCTATAAAGGTGGCTGGATCGCTGAATGTTAGATCTATAGCAGAGAATGTACCTGAGGATGAGCTTAAGTGGGTTTGAGCTTTCCGATTGTGGAGACATAGGTTGTTGTTATTAATGATTTTTTCAAGGGTCTGACCTCTTTTGTTCGTTGTCCTGCTTCCCCACAAAATGTTGTGGCTATTGAAATCTCCCATCAATATATATGGTTTAGGGAGTTGATTTATTAGGTTATTTAGCTGTTCTTCGTTTATAGGGTCTTGAGGTGGAATGTATATAGAGCAGATGGCGGTGGTTTTGAGTAAAGTTGCTGAAATTGCTACTGCTTGTAGTGGGGTGCTGATGTTGATTTTGCTTTGGGGGATGTTTTTCCTTATTAGGATTGATACACCACCCGAAGCTCTTAGTCCTGTGTCATGTATGTAGTCATATTGCTCATAATTTTTTATGTTTGTTTTATCATTGCTTTTTTTTAAATGTTTCTTGGAGACATATAATGGTAGGATTTTGTTCAGTTATTAACAGCTGGAGTTCATTGTAATTTGCCTTGTAGCCATGACAGTTCCATTGGATTATCTTGTGGGTATTTTGGTATTTGGCCATAACTATTTATGTAGTGTGTGTCTTGGGTTTGGGGTGTATTATTTAATTTTCGTATTTTCAATTTTAGGTGTCGAGTCCATTTCGGTTTCCATACTTTCTATGTTTCTGGATTTATTTTTGGTTTTTGTAGGGGTGTGTTGAGTAGGTTTTTGTTTTTCTTCTTTTTCTCTGGTTCTTGAGGTTGATCGGTTTCTGTTTTTGATCGTTAGCGTTTCATTTTTTTGGCTAGAGGTTGAAGGGATGTTTTTTGATTTCTCAGTTGGAGTTAGTTGTACATTGGGTATAATAGTTTTAAGGGTTTTGATTAGTTCATGTAGGTCATTTATTAAATTTGTTAATTCTTCTTCTATTTTTATTGTTCTTATTTGTGTTTTTGCTTCGTTTTCTACTTGGTTTGAGGGAGTCCTGGTTACCTGAGAGAAAGTTAATTTGTTAAAGGGATTTTCTATGAGTCTTCTTGCTTCAGGGAAGGTAATGTTTTTGGTGATTTTCATTTTGATAATTTCCTTTTCCCTTTCCCAGATTTTGCAGTACTTTGAGTCTGCTCTATGATTCCCTTTGCAATTGTTACAGTTTAGGCTGTTTTTGCAGGATTCCTCTATGTGGTTTGGTTCCTGCTCTCCACATTTAACACACACTTTTTTTTCTTGTGCAGTGCTGCTTCAAGTGTCCATATTTCTGGCAGTTATGACATCTTCTGGGATTTGGGATATATGTCTCAACTTTAACCACTGTATAGCCTATTTTTATTTCTAAAGTGAGTTTTGGGTTATTGAAGGTTAGAATGTAGGTATTGGTTTCAATTATTTTATTTTGTTTTTTGATTGTTATCCTTTTGACGTCTATTACATTTTGTTTTTTTAGTTCATTTTTAATTTCCATTATTGAGCATAATGATAGCTCTCCATTTCTTATCACCCCTTTAGAGGTGTTTAATCTCTCATGGGGGTAAGCTTTAATGTCTATGTTGTGGATTTTTTTTTTTGCTTTAATATTATTTCAGCTTGTTTTTTTTCTGTCACCTCTATAAGGATGGTTCCATTTTTCAAGTTTTTTACGATTTTGGGTGATATTAGAGCTGAAATACATTTTTCTATGATGAAGGGGGATATTTTTGTTAGCGGTAGTTTTTCTTTTGATTCTAGAATGATGAACCTTGAATATGGCTCATCATTGTCTGAATCACATTCAATATGGGGTCTTTTTGCTTGGGTTTTTGTTTTAACAGAAGCCATAAAAGTGTTGGATGAGTTTCATTGAACATGCTCCCCACCCACCTCGGAGCCCCATATGGGGATGTGCCTAGGGGGAAACCCATTCGCCTAGCAACACCAGGGCTACATGTTCAGTATACTCATGCTGGTGATAGACGAATTAATTTTTTGTCCCTGGGTTTTCGTTCCCAAGATAACTACTTCCCCGGGGACAGAAAGGACTACAAGTCTTTCCACAGCATGATTGACCCTACAGCCATCGTGCTCATTTAGATTAAAAAAAAAAAAAAAAAAAAAAAAAAAATCTAAGAGAGTACTGTCATGACCAGCCGATTGATCGGATCGGGCCTCTCCGACCGCCCATCTAGCCCAGTAAGGGCCAAAGTGGTGGGTTGCAAGAGACTTGACCACTTGATTTTCAGGCCAAGTATTGCTCAACCACCAGGATCCCATCCTTAAGCATCACGGGTTGCCACCCACAGCCAACAGGTAGCTTCGTTGGGTTTTTTTTACCCCTCTGCAGAGGTGCAGTCAGCGTATTCTACAGCCCCAGCTGAGAGGGCGATATTTTTGTTGCATTCTTTTTTCAAATACAGATGAGTATACACAAAGTCACGGAAAAAAATATCAGCACATCATTTTATATTTGTCACAATTTTATGCATCATAAATTTATTTTAAAAAAATCTTGTTTTCCAACTTCAAAGATTGAGAAACTTGATATTTACCAGCACTCCCCAACTTGTTGAAAGCAGCTATAACACATGGTTGAATTTAATTCAAAGACCCTCCTGGGTTACAGTGGTGACAAAAATAGCTCAGCTCCATTAACATTTCCCTTTTTTGAGTGCCTCAGGCATCAAAGATTATAACATTCCTACTCTTAGTGTAATGAGGTAGCTCGTGCCTGAAGTGACAACTCCAAAAGCAGATTGAGATAACTAATCACCAGTGATAGACGTAGCCATGTTACTTAATCGATTTTATACTGAACTTTTCATTCATCTGTTTGTGCAAAACTAGTTAGAAACCAACAAATATTCATTCGGAAAAAAATAATTGTATTTTTTTTTCCAGGAAAATAAAAAGAGAACTTACCAGTGATCCATTTCACTGCAACCAGAACTTAACCGATAATCATCTGAGAAGTTTTCAAGGAAATTTGTTTGTTGTTTTTCTAACTCAGTCTGTGAAAAAAAAAAGAGTTCAATCAATCGAAATGACTGTTAAGAAAAAGCTTTATATAAAGACAGCTTCTATGAACTGAATCTGTAATACTACGTCCTGGGGGTGGGGGTGGGGCTTACAGGTTTAGACTTTTAGCCATAAGAAACTGATGATTCAAAGAATCAATATCAAAATATTGTGGATAGTCCCCTCTTCCGTATTTGGTCAGAAAAATATAACAGAATCAAGAGTTAGCCATTGGACAGAACATGATAGAAAACTGACTGAGTCTTTGGTGTTAATATGGCAATTGTGAGGGATCAGTGCTCAAGTCCATATTGAAATGTGTCACACATTTCCACTCACCAGAAAAAACTGAAAGAGTCAATAAAGAAATGAGAAGTCTATTCTAGGGTTTGTTTGTTACATCTTTCTTTATGGAGCTGATCTGGGGTTTATAAGGTTTTGTCTGATAGCTCATGGCCAACAGATCTCTTTTAAGAACAAACACAATGTGGAAGGAGGATATCAATCACCTGGCAAGACTGGGCAAGCTGTGGATGATTCTGCCATATTAAAGCCCCCAGATAGTTAGAGAATAGATGTTGAAATATGATTTTAAAGATGTGTAGATTGTCAAATGTTGACGGTCAATGAAAAATTTCATTAAGTTTTCTTAATTAGAATTATTAAAATATTAAAATTCTGTGCAAAAAGTAAAATATTTCTAAAGAGTAAGTAAGTAAAGTTGGTGATCATAGTCGAGGGTGACCCGAAGGCTCCCTTTTTGATAGCTACTACACCAAGGTGTAGGGGAGGGTGCTACTCCTTTCCCTGAATTGCTCCACTTTACCCTTGATCCATACCTTATAATGCTGAGTGTTAAGCAAGGAGGCATCAAGTACCATTTTTTGAGTCTTTGGTATGACTCGACCTGGGATTGAACCCAGGTCTCCCAGGCCATTGGCGAATACTCTAACCACTATATTTGCTATTAAAATACTCATTGAGGTGAAATGAATTCCCATGCAAGTTTCATCCAGATTGGCTTATTAGTCTAGGAGCCCATAAATAACAAGCAAATAAGTAAATAAAGAGAATTATATATTAGATAACTTATATTAAATAAACTTTTTTTTATGTAAGCACTTACTTGAAAGCTTGATCATAGCACTATTTGGTAAATTTAATATTCAATAGCAGCATTTAAAAATTGTTAAACAACAGGTTTTCTTAAGTGAAAACACCTTTCTTACAGAAATGTGTTGTTTTTTTAATTTTTATCATAGAAAATTTGTTGATAGTTCATTTCTTACTTATACCAGGTATCATAAGTGGGTTTGTGTCAGACTAAGCAAATAGATTTTAATGTACTACTTAAATAGTTGGTTTTGAGTTTGTGGGATTACCTCCCTTGTCTACGAAAGTTTCCGCTGGTGACCACTGGATTGCCTTGTCAAAGAAGTATATAAACGCAAATGTATGAAAGCCTTGCTCTCTTCTTCCCCACAGCATCCCTTGACAATAAATCAGATTCTATTCTCTGGGACAGTGGACATGTTCGTTGCCAACAAACTTTGTGTCATATTGAACATGACACCCCATAGAGAACAATACACTTTTTGAATATGATAAGTCTTTACACAAAACTTCCATTTCTCTTACACATATATATACTAAGAATATTTTTTCATACAATTCTTTATAAAGTCTTCTTGTATTTCATTCCATTTTGTAAGTTTGCTTGGGCAATAAAATATATATTCATAAATTCAATGGGATTGTTCTTGGTTTTATTCCATACAAGGAAATATTATTTAACCCAGTACACTTTCTCTACAATTTCAAGTAAAAAGATATCTGTCAACTAAGCACCATCTAGTGTTAAAACGGTGAACTACAACACTAAATGGACAGAATAATTCAAGATATGCCAGTTAGATGTCACTTCTTATCATAGTAACAATACATTAATATATTCAATTACTTTTGGAATGACATGTCACACACATTTTTAGGAATCTCTGTATTTGACTAATTGGCTCATGATTCCATTTGGCCAATTCCTTGATACAATACTTACCAATAATCGACTAATATTCACTTTTTCAGTAGATATTTTCAAAGACAGATCGCTATTTTTCAAGAAAGTATCAATTAAAGTCATGACATCAACAGCGCCAGTTGGGAGGTCACGATGGGTGACAAAACTCTGGTTTTGGAAAATCCTGAGGACAAAATGAGATAATAAAAATTCAGCACTAAAAATGGTCTCAAATAGTTTTTTTTATAGTGAGAGTCAAAAAAATAAATAAAGAGAGAGACATCTACAAAGTGGTTGGGTCATATTTATAGGATGGTTGAATAAGAATTGAATTAAAAGCTATCCATCCCAGAGAAATAACAGGGTATGTCACATTGGTAAGAACTGCTGAGGGAAATGGAGAGTGGTTTGAGTGACCCCAGCCTTCAAAAAGAAACACCAGTAAAAAGGGCAGGTTTTAGTGACAATATGAAGAAGCAATTTGTTAGGGTGAGATACAGAAGAGGTGCCTGTACAAAAAAAAGAGAGTTTAAAACCTGAGAAAGTCAACCCGTTTTGAACATTGTTAGGTTTTCTTCTACAGTTTCCTTTTCTAATACAAACTTTTTTGTACCCTTTATACATGAGGTTGTTGTGTTTGCTTTATTTACAAATTCCTTTTTATTGGCAAGTCCATTTTGGACTGTCAGACAGAGTCCACTCCCTTGTTGAAAGAAGACAGCAAAGTTTCTTTGCTTCTTGTTCTTAAGCTTTATTAATTTGCTCTCTGTGTTATTGTTCACCATTGCTCTTAATTTTGCCAGCCTGGTTTTTAGTTAAGAAATTTATCCACTGCTATAGTCAGTGCTGGTTTGAAAAGTCACTAAGTGGCGTGACTTTGAAAGGTGGTTTACAGACAGGATTGGTTTGTAATAATATTATTATCATTTGCAAATCAGGCAAACTCTGGTTTTGGAAAAACTTTACCACATGGTTGCCAAGCAACATTATTTGGACACTGAAGCTTGAACTGTTATGGAAGTCCTTCACAACTAGCAGTAATAAATCAACATTCATCATTTTGAGGTCATACAAAATAAGTATTAAAGTATATACTTAGGTCAATATTAAGTATTCAAACACATTGCCTTATGATTCTATCATTAAAATAATATGATAAAAACACAAAAAAGAATTGCTTGATTTTCTTGAAAAATTCATGCATTAAAAAAATGTTGTTTCAGGGGCCTATCTGGGATTAGCAGCACTGAAGGTTAAACCTCATTACTTTAACAGTAGATCCACCACTGCTACCATAAAAATTCTAAACAAAAGATTTTCAGATAGAGAAGAGATGAACAGGAATGAAACTGCTGAAATCTGTTGGATACCAACAGAGGCTCAAAGTGCAGATTCCTTGACCAGCAAGAGACAATGGATATTCAACAGGCAGATTCCTCAACTAACAAAAGATATTTGAATAGAAAAATGATAAACAGGAATGAAATTTTTGAAATCTTTTGGATCCCAAGAAATACTCAAAGTACAGATTCCTTGACCAACAAAAGAGTTCCTATCATTCAAAATTCTTATGATCTTAAGAAAAGCAAAAAATGAAATTGTCATCTGTGAATTTAATATCTTAATTTACAATAGAAGACAAACTGCACTGCGATGCTTGATGTGTGAGAAAATAATATCAGCCTAGTTTCACATGGCCTTCTCCTCAGGCAGCACCTGCCTCCTTTGTCTAAAAGGGGTAAAGCCTTGGTTTATTGCCAAGAGCCTGAAGCACACACCCCACTAAGGGAATGCTGATGGAATGAAATCCATTTTTTAAAGCTGCTGTGCAGGATGCTTGCTTTTACTTCATTGTACCTCATATTAAAATGATCTTGTGTCACATTTTAGCTTGGTGAAAAGCTAAATAAATACCAACTTACATAAAGTTTCGAAGTGATTCCCTGAGTAGATCCTGTTTTAGTGAAAGTTGTAGAACCATTTTCTTAATGTAAAAGATGATACTGATATTATTTCTCAGTACTGTTCGATCAAATGCATTTGGTTCCAGTAGAGGAAAATTAGCTGAAATTAGACACAAATATCCAATGGGAAAACTTAGTTATTTACAAACAGTAAAATCCATTTTTATTATTCATAAAACATTTATTTGGGAACATATGAAATTCAAATTAGATTCTTCTAAATGTTACAGAAATAATTTAAAATGAAAATATTTCAGATTGCAAATTAATCAATTGTAAATGGCTTTCATGTTGTTCTTATCCTAGAGTTCTGAATACTTGAGATATGATGATAAGAAACATTTATATAAAGTTACAAGTGATTCTTAGAAAAGATCCTATTTAAGTATAAACATATTAATTTTAATTTTGAATAACTGAAATGAATTAATGTCTACTAATTATTAATTTGAAAGATATTCCAGATTTCAAGTGGGGATATTTAAAGCTTAAATTTTATCTAATATATATATATGAAAGTAAGTTCAAGTCTCATTGAATACCCCATTAACTAGACTGTGTGCCAGACATATTCTCTGACAAAAACATCAAGCTGGAAACACACACACACATATATATATATATTTATTTTTTTTTTATTTCATTTTCTTAACTGCCTGATGATTGTTGTTTTGCAAAAAACTCCATGAAACTCAGGGGTCACAGTCTAAATTCCATGAATTAAATATACATATCTAATATATATTTATTTATTTTTTATTATTATTATTATTATTATTATTATAATAATAATATAATAGCTCTATCCTAGACATTGAGCACTCTCCATATTATATTGTACTTGGTTTGACACAAACCCACAAGATGATTTAGTGACAACCAACACTGTTATAATATATATATGTATGTATATACACAAACATAGATAGATATGTGTATATAGATATACACTGACAAAAACTATCAAGAAAAAAAGAGTTGCCAGTAAATTTAAAACAACACTACCACACATACATACATGAAAAAAATCCCCATAACGCACTCACACAGAGGAAAAATTACCATTAGTGAAACCCAAAACCACCCCACACACACACACACACAATGACAAAAACATATCAAATATCAATGAGGGGTTAAGCAGACTAAGGTAAACATACTCTAAAAAAAATAAAAAGAGAGGACGACCTCTATATAAACCCATAACCAACTGAAAATCATTCAAACTGCAAACACGAGCGAATTCAAGTCTCATTGAGTACCCCATTAACAAGGCCTTGTGCCATATATGTTCACTGATGAAAGCAACAAGCTGGAAACATGCACATATGTAAGAACAAAATAAATAAATTAATTAATTAAAAAAATACAAATCTCTTCATGGACCTATCATTTTAAAAATATATATGAGTTATTGGTATATATATATATATATATATAAACTAAAATAATTACTTCAGAGTTCCTTTGACAACTGTGACTAGCAGTTTCATGTGTTTAAAAAAAACACCAAAAAAAAACAAAAAGCAATCAGACAGGTGGTTGTGGAAAAGACAAAAGAAAAAAAATACTGATAAAAAGAATCATTTATTAGTGAGTTTTATATATTTACTATGGAATATTTTATATTGTAACAAGGCTTATACGGCTTCATTCAAAGTCAATCCCTACATTATAATTCATTCATTCATAATCCCATCTTTAACAAAAGAGCATTGTGATAGTTAGCATTATTTTCAAATTAGATGATTTTACATCATTCAATCCATCTTTATTCAGCTGCCCTCTCTAATTCAACTTTTCAAATTGAAAAAAAATAGAGCACTTACGTATTGTTTCTTCAAAAGTTAAAGTCTTGTTGGTTGGTGGAACAATTAAGAGTATTGGATGCTCTTGAGTGATGTTTGGTGGATAAGTGTCAACAGTTTGTTGAGTGTTTACAACATCGTACAACAAACGTCCCTCAAAAAGAAGAACTTGGTTTGCAGCATTTACATCGGTCTGTGTTGCAATCAATTCTTGAAGATTAGTGAAACTAGAAAAGAAAATTTTCAAAATTGATCAATGATTTACCGTACAAGACAAAATTAAAACAGCTGACCTAAAATTCTTTTATTAAGATGATTGATGTCAATTGATGTAGTTTATGACAAGTTATGACAATTTATAACCACGTTAAACATAGTAGGGTATTTATTAGCATCTGATCACACTTTTAACAAATGACTGAAAAAGAATAAAAAAGCTTTGTAGAAAACATTAATTGATGAATGATAGTGATTCAATTTCATTACAATATTGCAAAGTGACATTCCATTGTATGCCACAATTTGACCTTTTACAAACCCAAGCTGCTTACAAGCCATTAGTAAAGGTCTCATCACAAATTAGAATATAATAAAAGCTGCTTACTAGGTCTCATCACAAATTAGAATATAATAAAATAATCACATCCTATGTGTGTCTTAGCCTTTGTAGCAATAATAAAGATCGGTTCAGTTTTTTCAGTCTGTATTTTTTTTTTGTCCTATACTGTCACTTTGTGTGTTGATAATAATATTACAATTAGGATTTCTGTTTATTTCTGACAGCACCCAACAGATCAAAAAGCATCTGATTGTTCCTTTGACACCAGAGTCACTCCATTTCCTTTTTGCATCTTCACTTGTCCTTCACTCTCCAATCATCTCTCTCTCTCTCCCAATACATTCACCATATTTCATTGCTATATCATGATAACGCTTTGTTAAGTACTGGCCAAATATGGTCCTTTTATGCTGTGTAGTGTGTTTTGAACAAATCCTTGAAGCAAAACACTAGTTGTATGTCCATTTGCTTCCCTTTATACAAACCAACCAACCAAGTAAGATGAAAAAGATATGCTGATATTGTGAGGGGGTGCGATAAATGTGTCAACCCCACAAACATTTATATATGAAGAGTGACTGATAGAGGACTAGACAAATGACAAAGAAAAGTGGGTAAATTTAAATGTCAGGTCTTTATTGAGCAAATCGTACATGAAAGGTGTACATAGTTGTAGAATTGCTTTTGCTGTATAATGTCTGTGTAGTCTCTGCGGTGTTGAAAATCAGTGCAGTAGAATGTCATAGACTTGGCTGTCTTTAAGTTCTTGGCAACAGCATGTCTAGAAGATCAGGATGATCTTGGTGCTTGATGCAGACATATGTGGAGCTGTAAACAGTTAAAGATGTTTATATATACATTGGAAAGGCTGGATGATCAAATGTCCCGGTTTATTCAGTCCTTGGTTAAGTGGGGGTAGGTTGATGTTGGCCTCAGAGTGCTGGTGACAGTCCAAGCAGAATTTTCGCTCATGGAAAGAGTGTTATTGTGTGATCTGGTCTGCTGCAACAGAAAATGCAAGTGCTGGTTTGCTGATGCTGGAACTGTTGGTGCTTGTTGATGCGGGTGTCTGCTGCTTAGTGATGCTGGAACAAGTGCTGCTGGTTTGCTCCAAGTGTGGCTGGCTGCTGTGTTGTCATCTCATTGTATCTGCAAATGGGGGTGTAGTTAAGAGACAGAGGCGATCTTCAAAAGACTTTCTGAAATAGCTCTTAAAAGAGCTGATTATAACTTTCGGAAATTATCTCTGAAAAGAGCTGTTTGAGAGAGTTTCAGTGATTGGTTGAAAACTGGCATCAGCTGTACTGAGTCTGCAACCATGATTGGTTGGATTCCACATCACTCTACTGGCTGCTGGGAAAAGCACAGATCCCTGTCATCCAGGCAAGTATATCCAGCACTGCTTCCTCTGGTGATCACTGATGGCTATGTTTATATAGAAGTAACAGACTGCATATTTTATGGTTTGCATAGAGGGTATTCTGTGTTACCAAAAGCAGGAAGTCCTTTTTTATAATATAAGTAATAATGGGATACTTCATTATACTAACAAGACGGACATTTAAATACCATGTATTTTATCTTGTGATAGGAAACTATCTGCGAGTTAGTTTGCAGAATTAATTTATCTTGAAAAATAGTCATCATGTTTGGCAACAAAATTCGACTCAATACATATGCATGATGTTGTGGTTAGCTGGCGTCACGGATGACTTTCTTTTTTTTTTCTTAAACGTGGATTTTTAGGTTTGAGTAGCTGGGAGGTTACGATTTTGGTTTGGTTTAGTTTTATGGCATATCAACCGTTGTAGGTTATTTCATGTCAAATCCTTTTTATACATATATATCAAATATGTATAATTTGTAAACATATTTTATAGATAACATTCTTAAACGAGCCTGAGCCCTTTTTTGCACACAGTTGAATGGTTTAGTTTGGTCTGATTTCTTTGTTTAATGGCATATCAACCCTTGTAGGTTATTTAATGCCAAAGCCATTCTCTTAGAAGAGCAGTAGTGGTACTATTTAATCCATAGCGGGAAGGATAAGGCGGTTCATATCTTTCCCAAGGGTATTTGCCCGAAAGTGAACATAATGGCACGACTGGAGACAGTTGAATGGTTTCAAGTACTGCAATATGACCCATAAATAGGAGCCTATCAGATGCTACCACTCCGGGTCAGAGTAGACTTGGGAGCAATGACAATAAAGGGGTACTCCATATTCCCCAAATCTGCAAGGCTGGAATCTTGCCATCAGATGATTTACTATCAAAATCAGGACACTCATGGGGGTGGGGTCTTACCTGCAGAGATGCAGTCAGTGTATTCTACAGACCCAGCCAACTGGGCTTAAGACATGCTGTGTACTGCTGGAGAAAGTAAGGACAAACTCATAAACAACATTCTCTCATGGACTACTACACTGGATACACCAATGTTAGTTGACCAGCAAAACCATATATTCATCAGGTCCGTACAGATACTGGATGCAAACAATAGGGTTGGATGGCAAGTGAGAATCAAGAGAATCTGTGATAGTTCACTTGTATTGTTTGGCAGATGAAACTGAAAGTTAATAATTTCAAAAGATATTTTAACACATCAGATAACAGGTAATTGTACAAAAAGGTAATATACAGAATGGTGCAAGAGTTTGAACCACTAGATAATTTAATAGGGAAAATAAATTTACATATATCTCAAGTAAGTTTTATTCTTTTAGGGATTTTTTTTCAGACTGCTATACTGAAGCAGATAAATTGACAATAGAAAAGAAAGTAGAGGATGAGGAAGGTCTTAAATTGAAGGATAAAATAGGGCCACAATGTGCTATGGAAGAGGTTGAGGAAGGTCTTAAAACTGAAGGATAAAATAGGGCCACAATGTGCTATGGAAGAGGTTGAGGAAGGCCTTAAAACTGAAGGATAAAATAGGGCCACAATGTGCTATGGAAGAGGTTGAGGAAGGCCTTAAATTGAAGGATAAAAAAAGGGCCACAATGTGCTATGGAAGAGGTTGAGGAAGGCCTTAAATTGAAGGATAAAAAAAGGGCCACAATGTGCTATGGAAGAGGTTGAGGAAGGTCTTAAAACTGAAGGATAAAATAGGGCCACAATGTGCTATGGAAGAGGTTGAGGAAGGTCTTAAAACTGAAGGATAAAATAGGGCCACAATGTGCTATGGAAGAGGTTGAGGAAGGTCTTAAATTGAAGGATAAAAAAAGGGCCACAATGTGCTATGGAAGAGGTTGAGGAAGGCCTTAAATTGAAGGATAAAAAAAGGGCCACAATGTGCTATGGAAGAGGTTGAGGAAGGTCTTAAAACTGAAGGATAAAATAGGGCCACAATGTGCTATGGAAGAGGTTGAGGAAGGTCTTAAAACTGAAGGATAAAATAGGGCCACAATGTGCTATGGAAGAGGTTGAGGAAGGCCTTAAATTGAAGGATAAAAAAAGGGCCACAATGTGCTATGGAAGAGGTTGAGGAAGGCCTTAAATTGAAGGATAAAAAAAGGGCCACAATGTGCTATGGAAGAGGTTGAGGAAGGTCTTAAAACTGAAGGATAAAATAGGGCCACAATGTGCTATGGAAGAGGTTGAGGATGGCCTTAAATTGAAGGATAAAAAAAGGGCCACAATGTGCTATGGAAGAGGTTGAGGAAGGCCTTAAATTGAAGGATAAAAAAAGGGCCACAATGTGCTATGGAAGAGGTTGAGGAAGGCCTTAAAACTGAAGGATAAAATAGGGCCACAATGTGCTATGGAAGAGGTTGAGGAAGGCCTTAAATTGAAGGATAAAAAAAGGGCCACAATGTGCTATGGAAGAGGTTGAGGAAGGCCTTAAATTGAAGGATAAAAAAAGGGCCACAATGTGCTATGGAAGAGGTTGAGGAAGGTCTTAAAACTGAAGGATAAAATAGGGCCACAATGTGCTATGGAAGAGGTTGAGGAAGGTCTTAAAACTGAAGGATAAAAAAGGGCCACAATGTGCTATGGAAGAGGTTGAGGAAGGCCTTAAATTGAAGGATAAAAAAAGGGCCACAATGTGCTATGGAAGAGGTTGAGGAAGGCCTTAAATTGAAGGATAAAAAAAGGGCCACAATGTGCTATGGAAGAGGTTGAGGAAGGTCTTAAAACTGAAGGATAAAATAGGGCCACAATGTGCTATGGAAGAGGTTGAGGAAGGCCTTAAATTGAAGGATAAAAAAAGGGCCACAATGTGCTATGGAAGAGGTTGAGGAAGGCCTTAAATTGAAGGATAAAAAAAGGGCCACAATGTGCTATGGAAGAGGTTGAGGAAGGCCTTAAAACTGAAGGATAAAATAGGGCCACAATGTGCTATGGAAGAGGTTGAGGAAGGCCTTAAATTGAAGGATAAAAAAAGGGCCACAATGTGCTATGGAAGAGGTTGAGGAAGGCCTTAAATTGAAGGATAAAAAAAGGGCCACAATGTGCTATGGAAGAGGTTGAGGAAGGCCTTAAAACTGAAGGATAAAATAGGGCCACAATGTGCTATGGAAGAGGTTGAGGAAGGCCTTAAATTGAAGGATAAAAAAAGGGCCACAATGTGCTATGGAAGAGGTTGAGGAAGGCCTTAAATTGAAGGATAAAAAAAGGGCCACAATGTGCTATGGAAGAGGTTGAGTAGGTCTTGAATTGAAGGATAAGAAAGGGCTGCAATGTGCTACAGAAGAGGTTGAGGAAGGTCTTAACACTGAAAAATAAAAAAATGCTACAATGTGCTATGGAAGAGGTTGAGGAAGGTCTTAAAACTGAAGAAGATGAAGATTTGAATAATTGAATTTCACTTCATATTAAACCATTTCCACTATGCTCCTCTGTTGGATCTAGACTTGTATCAATCCTCTACTCACTCCATATCTGATCCATTTTTTTTCTTGTTGATATAGATTTGAATAAGTGAATTTATATTAAAACCTGTTTCCAGAAGGATCTGCATGTGGATCCAAACCTGCATCCACTCTATATCTGATCACTTTTGTTCCTTTGTTGATATAGATTTGAATAATCGAATTTCATTTCATACTAAACCAATTTTTAATTTGGATAGACTTGTGGATCCAGTCTTGTACCCACTCCCTATCACTTACTTTTGTTCCTTGTTGATGTATATTCTGTAATTTGTAAAATGTTCAGGACTGAAAAGGTGGATCACTTTCTTGGAGACAATTTCTTGCACCTGTGTGAAGTACTGATCAAAATTCCAGGTCTTTTTAGAATCTCGTTCTAGCAATCCAGCTAGGAATGGTAACAGCAAATTCTTCAAACCTCTGCAAGCAGTGATAAATTTGAAAAGAAATTCAAAAGAAAATTAGTAAAAATAATGGTAAAATTTTCTGAATTTTGAAATAAATAAATAAAAAATAATAAAAGACTTAAAATCAGATTCTATACTTTTAAATGAAATAATGCGTGTTGGTTATTTGTTTGGGTTTTATGGCATATCAACCTTTGCCAAATCCATTTTTATACAAATAATCAGTTCTATTTCCGTTTAGCATACAAAATAGTTTCATTTAAAACAATTCAGTTTAGCATAAGTATGCAGTTTAAATGTAAGTACACAGTTTAATAGTCAAAAACATTTCTATTTCAAGTTATTCAGTTTAGTCAAACAGTTCTTATTCAAACAATTCAGTTTAGTATAAGTATAGTTTTTGTCCACATACAGTTAAATATCAAAACAGTTTTATTTCAAACAATTCAGTTTAGCATAAATATACAGTTTAAATGCAACAAACAGTAAACTCTTGAAACCATGGTTAGTTCTATTTGACCCATAGTTAGGACCCTTATCAGGTGCTACCACTCCGGGACAGAGTAGACCTGGGAGCGATGGCAATGAAGGGGTGCTCTGCATTCCCCACAGCTTCAGCATTACTAGAACTTCACCATCAGATTATTTAGTGTCATATCCAGGACACTTGTTCACTCGTTGGGTGGGTGGGGGGTCTTACTCCACTGCAGAGAAGCAGTCGGTATATTCTACAGCCCCAGCTGACTGGGGAACCCGTTGGGAAGAGGGGGGGGGTCTTACCCCTCTGCAGAGGTGCAGTCAGCGTATTCTACAGCCCCAGCTGACAGGACATGAAATAATACACATGACTGTTATAATAATAAATCTAGTAACTATAAAATAAAAACAAAATAGCTTTAAGTAATCCAAATGGAAATTAAGGATTCAAAAAGAAATAAAGGAATACAGAGAAGAAATAGTTTTACTAAAGAAAAAAAGAGTATCAAAGTGCAAACTAGAAAATGAGACATATCAATTGATATGACCCAGATAATAAAAAAAAAAAAAAAAAAAAAAAAAAAAAAGCTGAAGCAATAAATCTATTATTGAAATTATTTACGGAGTCGCTAACTAGGTGCTCAGTGATTGGATGAAAAACAGCCAATCACAGGCTACCTTTTTTTTTTTAGATCTTCTCCAAACCCCTATGAGGGCATTTCCTACTAACGCCCTTCCTCTTTTGCTTGGCTGATTCCTCAGAATCAAGACATGCCCGCCGTTCTCTCAGACTTCTAGATGCCATACATGCTTGTGAGGTTTTTTCCAGCAACTGAAGCACAAGAAACAAGGCTCTATTTTCTTCAACCCAACCCAAAAACACAGGAAATACAAACTGTTAAAAGGACATCTTTTACGGATAAGTTTCCCACAAACCAACTGTTTGCAAGGACAATATTTTCTTTCCTCTCTTTCTATGTAAATATATGTTTTTTTTATAACATTTTAAATCGTGTTGCGTTTCTTTCTTCTTGCCGACGTCACAATATTGTTACCATATAAAGTTGGGAAAATCTAAATGCCCAGCATATCCAAAGATATGAAAAACAAACAAAATTCTTTAGACACAACAAAATATTTCAAAATAACCAAAAAAATTCTATTGAGAAATAGTGTTGTATTTTGACCTTTTGACCCGGCCAAAAATGCCATTCCAAGGTGATGCACCAGAAGGAGGTGACACATTCTAATGGCAGTTATGAGAGGAAATCGCGTGGGCGGAAATTGGCTGATGAAATGGGACAAGCTAAAAAATTCCCATGGTACACTCATAGACTGATGTACTGGAAGAGAGTGACCTCTGAACAGTTATTTCCGCTTGATGATGATTAAACATCCGATTTCAAAGATCGAGTGGGCGTTGAACGATTATATAATTGAGTTGAGTTCGACAAGCCAGGAGTTGCCAGTAGAGTTCCAGACAGTTGGAGGGAGATGTGGTAAGGAAAGCCACATCAGGCCTTGAGGCCCTGAGGAGTTGGAGTGCCAGGCCAGTTGGAGACGAGATGTGGTAGGGAAAGCCACACCCGGCCGAGGGGGCCTTCGGGAACCCCGATGGAGTTTGGGGACTTGAGAAGTTGCTGATAAGATGCAGCAGATCCCCCAGCAGAGTGAGCCCCTAGGCCTCCGGTTGAGCATCAAGAGAACAAGAAAGACACAACGTGACGGCCATAAGTTTGGGGTCAAGATATTTCAGTTTATGTTCGGTCTCCAGCTCCCTCTCACAGTAAAACCCCACACAACCTTTTTGAACCCTTGCAATAAAGTGAGAGGTAAATATTGTTAAAGAAGTCTTCCTGCGTCTGTCTTTGTCATTGCATCTGTTTTTATTATTGTGTCGTTATGATGCTGTAGATGAGTATATAACAATAGGAAAAGAGATAATAAATGTAAAGGAAACCCCGACAATTGAAAACATTCTGGAGCCATAAGAAATATCATGATAAAAAAGCAAGGTGTATTGAAAAATATAAAAGACACTTCTTAAAATAATGAATCACAAATCTAGGAAGATATTACAACAGGAAAGATTTAAATACCTTAAACACACAGTAAGAAATGCCATGATAAAAAAGCAAGGTGTATTGAAAATATAAAAGACACTTCTTAAAATAATGAATCACAAATCTAGGAAGATATTACAACAGGAAAGATTTAAATACCTTAAACACACACAGATAAAATTGACATGCAGTGAGTGAGTGGGAGGTGTTCACTGGAAACTCAATTTTTCAAACTGGAATTGTCATCTTGTTTCAGTTATTTCTCGGATGAAGAATTATCATTATCCTACATTGATTTATTCAAATTGGTATCCTAATAATCACCATGTTTCAGTTGATTCTAGGATGAGGAAGCTCTAGCACTTGAAGCAAAAAAGAGTATCTAATAGAAGATTTCTCTTACTTTCCCACAACCAATAAATATGTTATATCTGTTCCAGTTCTATTTCAACACAGGGAAGAGAGACAAAAGAAAAAATAATGTGAAAATTTTTTTAAAAAATACATAAAAAGAGATCACTATTTACTTACTGTGATAACATGCAGGTCTCAGGAAAGTCATAGCTCCATTCAATATCACCACCATAACTTTTTTGGATCCCTGATACAACTCCACTTTTCTTCTCTGCCAGTATTTTGTACCTATAATAAAGGTTAAAAGATTTTGTACTCATAATAAAGGTTGAAAAATTGATTGATACGCCAGGTGGTTAGAGAATTACATTCATTGTTCATATTTACATTTATGTGTAGTTGTTTTGTAAGAGATGTTTTTTGCACACAGTCCAATTGAATATGAACAATTTTTAAACAGATCAGATTGACCTCTAGATGAGACCGTAACTTGTACTACTCTTTCAGGTCAGAGTGGACCTGGGAGTGATGGCAATAAAACACTCCCCAGATCTGGAGCCTCACCATCAGATGTAGTTTACTGTCATACCCAGGACAACTCTTATGAGTTGGGGGGTTTTCTCTCTTCTCCTGATGACATCAGTAAACAAATCGTAATGGTTAAAAATTCTGCACACTTGAATTTAAAACAGAAATGTTATTTCAGAATTTTCGTTTTCCAGAGAGTCCAGCTGAATGTTGTGATCAGTCAGCTTTGACCTCCGAGTTAAACTTGCTTGCTGATTTCACTTGACACTTTTTTGTAGACATAACAATTGCTTCCTTTCTTTTTCTAGCCTGAGTTGAACAATAACTATATTTTTTCACATTTTCTTTCTTGTCAAAATAACATATTTTCAATTTATTCTTTTAAAATCCATTTCCATTAATTTTCACTTTTGTAATGTACTGAGTTTATTATTCTAAAATCCATTTCAATTGATTCTTATTTTTCTGGTTGATAAATTTATTTGACTCGGTCTCCGTTCGACTATATTACTCAACAATATTTCTCTTGTAATAGTCTTCTTGGCCTCAAAGGAAAGGATATCACATTTTCTATTGATAGCAACTGATAAAAATTTAATTTGGAAAACCTTAGCAATGCCCTGCCCTAGTACTTTTTGGATTAATTAATGCCAGCATAATGTTGCTCCTAAATAATCAAGAAATACCATTTAGCAATTAGATTTGAATGCGGTAAAAAATATAGGTAAAAACTAAATGCCAAAATTTACTGAGCAAATGCACTTACATAGTAGTTCGGTTCTTACGTCCTCCAAATGGCTGGAAGGGTAACTGTCCAGTGGCCACTTGGTATATGGTCACAGCCAGGCTCCATAAATCAACTGCTGCATCAAATTTGTGGCCTGCAGTTTTCTTCATCACTGCAACATCATACATATCAGGATGCTGTAAAAATGACATGTACATACAAATTAGATGACCGTTGTCGAAAGATGGGCTTTGTACAACAACACTTTGGAAGCCAAAGAAATAAAAGTCAAAATCTGCATATCAAAATCCAATGTTTGTACTTTGCAAATCAAAAATCTGCATCAGATGATTCTCAAATTCAGTGAACAAATCATCAGCTAAAGAATCCCCCTGCACTGCTCAAAGAGCAATAGCTTATATATCTTCATGATGTCTATGATTGGTCAAATATCTGGGTTACTTATTTTGTCAGACAAAATTTGCATGAGCTACTGGGCTTGTGAAAGAGAGCTTATCTGGTTTCTGTTGTTTTACTCAACGGAGTATGCCTGACATGAAGACATTTTGTTGTGTTAGGTAAGTCACTAATTTCCTCACCACATTCACTGATAATATCCACTGTAATAATATTTCTCTTTTAATCAGAAAAATTATAACAACAGACATATGAAATATATAATCCTTGATTTCTCATACATGAAATAAACATGAAAAGTTGGGTATGTCAGACCATATATGGAAGGAAAAGAGAAACCATCTGCCCTTATGGGATAAAGTTGAAATAATTGATAGGGCTGAATATTGGAGGATTAGATGCCTTAAGGAATCAGCACATATGTTGGGCTACAATGACCTGCTGAGTAGACCAAGTATAGAGTTGAATACAATATGGGAACCGATAATTAAGGCGAGATGAAAAAAAAAAAAAATCTGAATATGAGCACAGGTAAAAATCATACATAATAGTAGTAATTCTAGTCAAGTAAAAACATCAAGTTTATAAGTCCCAAAAAGTCACTCTGACAGGACACATGGCGTAACGATTATAGGCATTGGTTCCCTAAGCTTCTAAGGAGACAATCATCTGGAGTTTGCAGGTTCAATCCTCAATACAGGCGAGTAACAATACAGGAATACTTAACACTTGTACCCGGTTATGGCTAACGGAATCAGAACAGTCGATCCCCATGGATTCAATAAAGGATGTAGTTTGAAGTTCTGTGAAGGTTCCCGAGTTCGACAAACACCTGAAGAAGGCCAGAGGACATATCGGCTGAAACGTTGTGGAAATAACAATAAAGATGAAGACAATAGTCCAAAAATCCTTAATAATGAAATAAACAATTTTGTGAAATATCTGAAAGTCACTGCTTTGTAGTGATAATATTTCTGTCAGGACATTCCAGATATTCTTCTGTTGTAGTTAAAAACCATGTGGAAATTTTAAACTCAAATTTTTATTCAATTTACAAGAGTAGATTATTCACATTCCACTGTCCTTTGTGGTTAAGTGCAACTATCAAGAAGTACATATGATAGAGTAGCCTGAATTACATTGGGAAATTCTTTATTTCTACCTTGCAATTGCCTTGCAAGAATACAGCTGTTAAATAATGGATAACATAATATATTTTCAGCTATTTTTCAGCCCAAAGTCCAGAAATGGGAGAAAGGATCATATGCAGGGGGTTCAGTGCTTTAAGCGTTAGAGGATATGTTTTTGTCAGTTCATTCTTCTTAGTGATCCCTTTATTCAATCTGATTCGTAGATAATAATAATAATAATAATAAAAAAGGGAGAAAAGAAAGAGAAAGGTTGTAGTGACTAATCCAAGAACAAGTAGTGAAACAGTCCTCACAATGTGAAGTCTCAATTTGCGGAAACAATTAACAAAAATCAGGTCGGCTCGTAACCCCTCCTCGGTATACTTCTGGTTAAATTGTTCATTCTGTCTGTCAAACTAGCAGTCCGCAAAAAACAACAACCACTCCTCCTGCTGCTGACATTGCTCTTTTATGCCAGTTCAAGCATATGGAAATTTACATACGATGTAGATTTCTTCTCGTGAGAGACAAGACTGGTATGCTATAACTTCTGTCTCTAAAAGTGGATATATTTTTTACTACTCAATAAGCAATATGCTTTTTGATCCAGGAGGTGAGTTACTTCTCTCACTACACTACCCCCTGATCTCATGATCATAAATGTGGTAGCCTGGCAGCGGCTGCTTTCAGCAAACACTTTTACACAAAGACACGAAAGAGGGTTCCGTCTCGGCTCCCTCTGCAGGCGAATTGTCAGACTCTGCATCTTCGGCATCATACTTCGGCTTTCTGCCTCGCTCTCAGAAGGTGGGCCATCAGAATCTTCCTCCAGTGAAGTTACACTGTGTCACAGGCACAGATTCTTCACATAACAGGGTATTCCATCCACCAAGAAAGATCGTGGACTAATCACTTCGGTCACCCAACCCCTGTTGAACTTTGTGGTACATCGATTCTACGGTGTCTTCAACCACACGTGATCCCTGACCTGGTAATAGCTGTGTCCAGGACCTGAAGATGTTATTGGGGCATCAACCCCTTTTACCCTCACCTTGTAATGATAGATCTTGTTAGCGGGCGCAGTGGGAAGTAACACGCTGTCTCTGGGTGTGACATTGAGCCAGTAGACAGCCTCCTGGATTGGACTGTGCATTCTGGCCACAATATGCTTGAACATATGGTGATGTTGCTCTGCTATGCCATTCCTGGCTGGGACGTATGCACAACAAAACCACAGGTTAATTCCCCAATTGTTCACAAAAGCCCTGAATTCCCTGTTGCAGAAGGCCATGCCAATATCTGTAAAGAGCTCATGTGGTGGGCCACGTTAAAAAATCACTGTCACTAGCTGGCGAATCATGCTTGCTGAGTCTTGTCTCACGAATTGCCTTCAAATTGAGAAACATGACAAGCTAAAGTCTCTGAGTGTTAGGAAACGGTGGGAACCATAGTGCGTGATGTCCATTCCTAACCTCTGCCAGTAACCATTTACCTCAGGTGTTCCTTTTTCTCAGTGAACTGGTGCTTGGTCTATGGACAGGCATTCTTCACTCATTCGTATGGCCAACTTGATGGCTGCTTTCGTTGTCCCTGGGCAAATTCTCCTTACAAAGCAAGTGGTGTGCTGCACTCCCAAGTGTCCACTGCT
This sequence comes from Sepioteuthis lessoniana, assembly GCA_963585895.1. Lineage (NCBI taxonomy): Eukaryota > Metazoa > Mollusca > Cephalopoda > Myopsida > Loliginidae > Sepioteuthis > Sepioteuthis lessoniana. The sequence goes on along the minus strand of OY757943.1, from coordinate 2,101,719 downwards.
TCTGATTTGGTCTGCGTCGAGGTCATCCACATGAATAGTGCAGATCAGTGGCTCGGGTCCATTCTCCCTCTTCATAGCGGTGAACCCTGCTGAGGCACCCTTGTTAGTCAGTCGGCCATATTCTTATTTGACGGAACCAATATGATGTCTACAGTCAACTTATACTCCTCCACAAGCTCCTTTAGAGTGTTTAGCCGTCTTCTGATAAGCATTTCATTGGCTGCCTTGGTACGCATTCGTGTTCTCCCAGTCAGAGTTTCCGATACCCAATGGTGCACACACACAGAGTGTTTTCACATGCAGCATTTGGCCTTGCCACTGAAGAGCTAAATTGATGCCCTTTAACCAGTTCACCTAGGTTGATATGTTGGGTATTGTTTACTGATTGCAGCCAGCAGGCATCCTCCAGCACAGTTTCGGGTCTCTCCAATGCCTCTCTGATTGCTAAGAAGTTGGCATTGACCCACACATTCAGTTCCCGGCCATCTAACATCAATCTCCATGGGCTAGATTGTCTCACTGCACAGAGTCCACAGTCTCAAATATCATACGCTGCAGGAAGTTATCCCTTGTCTCATCATCACAGCCCTTTGCGACCAAGCTTCCTCTCTTCTTGAGTAATCTGCAAGCCACACAGAGCCAACCACACAATGGAAAGTGCCTGACAAGCCTCCCACATAAAGAGAACATTGCCTGTCACATGACGATATTGGGAGTGCCTGGAACCATGCTTCCTCACTTCCACTGCAATTTACCATGTTCTATCGCAACTACCAACCCCAGCACTCGTGCCATCTTCTAATCACTCTAGGTCCTTACACTCATGTTCAAACTTAGCCAGGTGTTCTCTAATGTGGGTTGCGGGCACAACATCATCTTTGACATAGATGTCGTCAATGTAAGTAGATGCTGTGTGGCCCACAGCCTCCTCCTGTGACAGCACCACACTGACAATGGCCTTTATGATGAGAGGAGCCACATGAAGGCCAAACCCTAAACGTGTCAGGCAATATCTCTGCCTGTCAATCTTCACGGTCTGAAATGGCCACGGTGTCTTGTGGACATGCACCTGAAGATATGCTCTCTTAAGGTCCAACAGGGATAGATTGGAACCCTTTTGCCACCATTCATGCAATTTAGCTGAGCAGACATCCACATTGACTGTGAAAACATCAACGTGATGGTTGAGCTGTTGGAAGTCCATCACTGGAAATACTTTTGATTTGTGCTGCTGCAGTATGGCCATCAGGGGAATCAGCCCTTTGAGGGATCTCAGTTCTTCCTCTTTGTATGGCACAAGCCAGCCATTGCTCATCCATGTATGGAGCACCCGCTCGTAGTCCTCCTGGATCTCTGCTGCTACTGGATATTCCGGCACCCTGTTGTCTAGTCCTTCAGGTACAGCCCCTCTGACCACTTCCATGCCACAGTCCAGGCTTGGCTCTGACGGTTAAAAGTTGTGATGAAAACGGGTTCATTGATGGAAATGGCCACACACTTTACAATTTCCTTGTTACTGAGCTGTACCAATCCCATTGGTTCAACAACCATGCCTCACAACACTTATAGTGTTGATCCCCAACAGCAGGTCAAATCTTAGTAGTTTGCCGCGTACAACCAGCACCCTGATCATAGCAGAACTACCTTCCTCCGTGGACACAGTTACCATTCCATCACCACAGCATGGATGGGACATGCCTCCAATCATCATCACATCCACTATTGCTCTTTTCCAAAACCTGCATCAATAATCATCTGCAAGCAGCCGGTGTCATTTAGTGCTGAACACTTTGCTCCATCAACGTAGATGCTCGCTGTTGGGAGCACCACATTCACATCTTGGTGGGGGAGAAGGCTGATGCTGATGCCTTACCCCCTGTTTCATTTTCCGAACAGTCCCAGGCCCTGTGTCCAATCTCACCACATCGGAAACATTGTGTCCCACACTTCCGGCAGTCTTTTGCAATGTGACCCTTGCTGTTGCACCTATGTCAGATCATACTGGAAATGGAGCCACTCTTAGCAGCAGATGCGATGCCACTGCAGGGTGAATACACAGCTGTGGCCACGTCCTGGCTTTGGTCTCCAGTTGTTAACAATCTTGCTCTTGCTAGCAGGTCTCCCATGGTCAGAGTTTCAATATTCGGCACTTACTGAAGCTTGATCAAAATGGTATTAGGGAAACCCATGACAATTTTCCATATAGAGAGCTAAAGCATCCCCCTCCAGGTACAATGGCAGCAAGCTCGCTACATCATCCACCTGCTCAAGTCTTGCCATGAGGCTGACCTTTTTCAGCTACGCCAACACATTACCCTCGCCGGGAAATGACTTTAGAATGTCATTGCCTAGGTGAGCCTTTGCCATTGTGCTGAAATAGCTTGTAGTGACTAATCCAAGAACAAGTAGTGAAACGGTCCTCACAATGTGTAGTCTCAATTTGCTGAAACAATTAACAAAAATCAGGTCGGCTCGTAACCCCTCCTCGGTATACTTCTGGTTAAATTGTTCATTCTGTCTGTCAAACCAGCAGTCCGCAAAAAACAACAATCACTCCTCTTGCTGCTGACATTGCTCTTTTATGCCAGTTCAAGCATATGGAAATTTACATACGATGTAGATTTCTTCTCGTGAGAGACAAGACCGGTACACTATACCTTTTGTCTCCAAAAGTGGATATATTTTTTACTACCTGACAAGCAAGACATAGCCGTGCACGCTCTGATCCAAGGTGAAGGAAAAGCTGTCCTGACAAGGACAATATTGCACCGTTCACTATTTTGGAAGAGAGAAATGATAACAGAAAAACAAATAGATTAGCAAACAAGGAAGTGTGTATTTATGAAGAATATACAGAGCAATTTTATTGTCTAAATATCTGTTTGGCAAAAGTTTTGTTTCAGAGTTGTCAGAAAGAGAATTTGCTATTCAGATTATAGACTTGTATTCTTGTTGGCCGTGGTAGCAAAAAAAGTGTCAGCGTTTTGAGTGTGAATTGTAGTGGTTGGTTGTTTGGGCTTTATGGCATATCAACCTTTGTCGGTTATTTAATGCCAAATCCATTTTTATACAAATAATCAGCTCTATTTCAAACAATTCAGTTTAGCATAAGTACACAGTTTAATTGTCAAAAACATTTCTATTTCAAGCTATTCAGTTTATTCAAACAGTTCTAATTCAACTAATTCAGTTTAGCATAAGTACGCAGTCTAAATATCAAAACAGTTCTATTTCCAGTAGCTCAGAGTAGCATAAGTAAGCATTTTAGTTCTATTTGACACATAGATAGGGCCTAATCAGGTGCTACCACTCTGGGCCAGAGTGGACCTGGGATTGATGGCAATGAAGTGGTGCTCCTTATTCCCCAAAGCTCCAGCACTACTGGAACCTCACCAGATTGTTTAGTGTCATAATCCAGGACACTTGTTGGGTGGGGTCCTACCTCTCTGAGGAGGTGCAGTCGGTGTATTCTACAGCCCCAGCCAACTGAGCAATACACAGTTAAATATAAAACAGTTTTATTTCAGATAATTCAGTTTAGCAAAAGTATGCAGTTTAGATATCAAAACAGTTGTATTCTAAACAATTCAGTTTAGCATAAATACGCAGTTTAAATACAAAAAAGTAAAGGTCTCGAAACCATGGCTTAGTTCTATTTGACCCATAGATAGGACCCTTATGAGCTGCTACTACTCTGGGCCAGAGTGGATCTAAGAACGATGGTAATAAAGGGACACACTTTGTATATTCCCAAACCCCCAGCATTACTGGAACTTTACCATCAGATTGTTTAGTGTCATTACCAGGACACTCATTGGAGGAGGGTTTTACCCCCTCTGCAGAGGTGCAGTTGGTGTATTCTACAGCCCCAGCTGACTGAGCTAGAATTGTAGCAGTTTTTACAGGTGATGTTCTAATTTGTGGGGTGGTCGAGCATTCTTTGTTGGTCTGGTTGCAGATAGAACCATAATGCATGTCAATATGCTGTACATGTGTTGCATGAATATGATTGTTGTATGAATCCTTTGAGTAGGACAAGAGCTGTAGGAGAGTGTAGTAGCGATTGAAAAGGGAGCCTTCGGGTCACCCTCAACTATGGTCAGCAAACGTACTTAGATCTGGTATGGAGACCATTATTACTAGAACAAAACTAAGGAATATGACATAGTATATATAAGAGAATTAATGAAACCCTAAGATTTTTAATCTGAACAAAATATGTAAGCAATTTAATGAAAACCCTTACATTTTTAATCAAAATTAAACATGGGAGAGATTTAAGGAAAACCCTTAGATTTTTCATCTTAAGAAAATATTTAAGAGATTTAATGGAAACCCTCACATTTTTAAACTGAACAAAATATGCAAGACATTTAATGAAAACCGAAACATTTTTAATCTGAACAAAAAATTTAAGAGATTTAATGAAAACCCTTGGATTTTTAATCTGAACAAAATATGTAAGAACTCTTTTAAACATTTGTGTAGGGAGCATTCATTAATTTGTTTTAATAGTTTTAGCTACTTATGTAGGTGCATTCTATGATTGCAGTTTGAGTTTGTTATATGTTTCTGCTTTGATGAAATTTAATACTTAGCCTGATTTTTAGGTGTTGGATTCTTTAAATTCATAACAGTGCATCATAGCTTTGTTTTTACTTTGCTTTTTGTAGTTTCTTTGGGTTTTTTATTTGTTATTTATAGAAATGGTTTATGGGTATCACTAGCTCACTTGGTGAGTTAATAGTGGACCAAATTTTGCAGTATTATTAAATAGTGTTCAATATCAATGATAGGGCTGTTATATATATATATATATATATATATATATATATATTACATGGTAGTGTCTGTGACCCTGGGTTTCATGCATTACACATTCATCAGACATATATGTGTGTGTATGTATATATAATTCATATATCATCTATAACTTTTTTGTTTTTGCATTAGGTATAGGGTGGGGAGAAGATTACCTTTGTAAGGCAAGACCACGTTGAATGACTCTGCATGGAGTCTGGTGTAAACGTGTATGGATTGAGTGAGCTGCGTGTGGTTATTCCATATTTCATCCATATCTCAAGTAAGAAGTCCCAAGAGTTACACCTACTCTTTTTTTATCCAAATACCTCATTCTAGTCTGATGGATTTTGAATCCTTGCAGATTTTTATATTGTAATAAATAAAAATGAAAACTTTTATACAATTAACCATTTTTTTGCTTTCTTTCTTTTAGGTATCTGTAAATGAAAAATTGAAATAAAATAAAATAAAATGTCTGGCGGATGCAACATGAAATAATCATTCTTTTTTATAAGAATATATTAGGTGCGTGCAAAACTTATTTAGAGAATAATTGGTTTTCAACTGTGTATTCAAGTTTCTAGTTTTCAAAAAAGAGTGCTGAAAACTTTCACACACAGCTGACACCTACCAGATATTCTTCTGTTCCATAGAGAGAAACAAATTCTTGTGTGTCATCAAGAGCACGGGCGGCACCAAAATCCGTAAGTTTGTATATAAATCTAAAACAGTAAAGGTAGATAAGGTTTTCAATGGAAAATATACATTCTGAATTTTTTTCTGTAGACTTGAGTGCGATAATATCTGCAAAATGTGAAACATTAAATTCTGAAATTAAGTTTTCATTTAAATTCTTTTTCTAAAATGTGAGTGTGCTGACATAGTATGGCTCAAAGTAGAGGTGGTAATGGTATTGGTAATATTATTATAAGATTGATTGATTGGTTTTAACAGCATGTCAACTTGTCTAGGACTAGTTTATGCCTACAGGTTAGGGAATTGCATTTATTGTATGTTCATATTTATATTTTTTGTGTCTTGTCTCATGAAGGTGGGTTTTTTTTGCACACAGTTATATAATATCAAGTATTCCTATCTAATACTAATAATTTTGAAACAGATCCGTTTGACTCATAGATGGAACTCTTATAGTGGACCTGGGAGTAATGGCAATGAACATTTATTCTACACTTCCTCAGAGCTCTAGAACTAGAACCTCATCACCAAATGCAGTTTAGTGTCATACCCAGGACATTCCTCTTGGGGTGAAGGAGTCTTATCTCACTACAAATGTTGCAGTCAGTGCATTCTAAACTCCACTGACAGGTGGTACTATTAGTTTGTCTTTAAAAGGTATATAGAGTAATGGCCATAAGTATTTGAACAAACACAACATATTTTTTATTGACTAGGATTGGAAATGCAATTAAGTATTTTGAGCAGGATATGCTAAATTGAGAACAAATCCATAATTGTCAACTCTAGAATAAACACAACATATTTTTTATTGACTAGGATTGGAAATGCAATTAAGTATTTTGAGCAGGATATGCCAAATTGAGAACAAATCCATAGTTGTCAACTCTAGAATAAACACAACATATTTTTTTAACTTTCTTTGGTGTTTTTTTACTCATTCAGTTATTATATTTATTTATTTATTTTCATTTGTTTTTTTTTCTTTTCTGGTTTCAACAAAAATCGAGATACTCCTTCTTTATGTTCTTTTTTTAAACAGTCAAGCTCGGCTATTAGATTTATTTTTGATTGTTTTATTTTTTCATATTTTACTTTCATTTGTGACAATTTTTCTTGTAATTGGTCAACTTGTTTGGTTAACTTATTAGTTTCCTCATGTCGTATTTGGAAGCTTTTCTGAAACTCTTCTAGCATCAAACTCACCAATGAAAGCTTCTCTTCAAGTTTTGTGATGTTTGAAATCATATCCCTGGCACCAGATTTTGGCAATGTTCTGACCGGTGAGTCCAAATAAAGTTCAAGCTTTCCATAATGGTTCTCAACAGAACTGCTGCCACCACACCAAATTCTTGTTCTGCATCATAATTAATTCCTTCAAGATTATTGTTTATTGTATAGCCAACAACAGAGTGGAATGTCATCTATGCTGTCTGCGTCAACCTGGGGACTAACATCAGTGTCAAGGTTTTTCCTTCAAAATCCTCATCTGCTCATCAATCTTCTGCTTGAGTGTTTTCATCACGTTGAGCAGTTCCTGTTTTTCCCATTTGTGCTTTGTAGCTTCCTAGACAAATGCATCCATTTTATTCGCTCATTGCATACTTTGCTCCATTTCTCCTGCCAGTTGGCTACTCAGTCTGACCACCAACACATTGTCTCCTCCATCTGTGCCATTCATGAGTGAGCCACCTCAAGTTCCTGCAGGCGAATCTCCTCTCTCTCAAGCCATTCATAGCTGGATATTTGGTTAAATGATATTGGAGTGCTGCTAGTAAAACTCAGGTATTCTTTTCTAGGTATAGGAGACATTGGTAGGGCAGAGGTGGCTTCGATGTTGGCTTTATCCTTCCAGTTCACTTTTTCAGATCGACCAGTCCTTCTCCTGGAACCCTCTGTGTACTTTCTAGTTGTGAGGATATAGGAATCCTCCCTCATCCTGCTTGCTGCTGACTTGTTAGCAAATCCCTTTTTGGTTTTTGACACACCCTTTCCATGAGCCTGATTATCCTTCTTGGCCACTGAACAGTCCTTAGAGTTCATCAATCAATTGGGATATAAAAACACTTCCCACATCTTCTGCAGAGCTTGGCATATGGTGGGGTTGGTGATGTCCTAACTTTCTGAGAGTGATATTACTGAAATGGGGAATTGACTGGTCAGTCATTATCATGGTGATTAGCCTGTCAAATTTCTGTTGCAGCATTGCGAGGGTTGAAGATTCTGCTTTTGCTTTGATGTTCAATATTGACAAGTCCTGCCACCATTTATCTGGCTACCATGTCACTGGAGTAGTTTATCTGCCAACCAAAGTGGTTCATTAGGGCAAGTGCATGGGTCCATAGCATGATGAAAATGCTATGTAAATGATTTACAATGAAAATGTACTGGGAAATGTTTTATATAATACACATTTTAAATGATTTACTATAAAAATGTATTGGGAAATGTTTTATATAATACACATTTTAAATGATTTACTATGAAAATGTATTGGGAAATGTTTTATATAATACACATCTTAAATGATTTACTATGAAAATGTATTGGGAAATGTTTTATATAATACACATTTTAAATGATTTACTATAAAAATGTATTGGGAAATGTTTTATATAATACACATGTTAAATGATTTACTATAAAAATGTATTGGGAAATGTTTTATATAATACACATGTTAAATGATTTACTATGAAAATGTACTGGGAAATGTTTTATATAATACACATTTTAAATGATTTACTATAAAAATGTATTGGGAAATGTTTTATATAATACACATGTTAAATGATTTACTATAAAAATGTATTGGGAAATTTTTATCATGCGTTTTTATAGTAAATCATTTAAGATACATTTTCAAAGTAAACCATTTAAAATGCATTTTTATGGTAAATCAATTCCCAAACCATTTTAATGGCAAACTATTAAAAATAGATTTTTATAGTAAATAATTTTGCAATGCATTTTTATAGTAAAACATTTACAATAAATTTTTATTGTGAATTATTTCCTAATGAATTTTTGTGGTAAATCTTTTCTAATACATTTTTATAGTAAATCATATCCCGGTCCAATTTTATAGTAAATCATTTCCAATAGATTTTTTATGAGAATAGGCTGAAAAGTTCATATCTTCTTTTTATGACTAATTTGATAAGTAAGATCTTGACACTGCAAAAACAAATGGAAGAAATGTGTTTATTGTGAAGGGATGTTGTTGAAAACTAAATCTCATTTAGTCACATTTCATGAGAATATTTTAATCAGCCAATTTTTTTTTTATAGACATCTGAAAGAAAGAGCTAGAATTTTTGGAAAAAGTAGTTTGCAGACACACAGATGACATGTATAAACAAGGTAAATTCAATTTTTTTTCTAAAATTATAACCATATAAATTTTAAAAAGTTATGTGGTGCTCATTTGCATATTCACTGGTTTATTGCTGATCATGGAATTCAAGAGAAGATATAAGAAGAGAAGATAAAAAAAGAGAAGATATAAAAAGAGAAGATAAAAGAAGAGAAGATAAAAGAAGAGAAGATAAAAGAAGAGAAGATAAAAGAAGAGAAGATAAAAGAAGAGAAGATAGAAAAAGAGAAGATAAAAGAAGAGAAGATAAAAAAAGAGAAGATAAAAGAAGAGAAGATAAAAGAAGAGAAGATATAAAAAGAGAAGATATAAAAAGCGGAGATAAAAGAAGAGAAGATAAAAGAAGAGAAGATAAAAAAAGAGAAGATAAAAGAAGTGAAGATAAAAAAAGAGAAGATAAAAGAAGAGAAGATAAAAGAAAAGAAGATAAAAGAAAAGAAGATAAAAGAAGAGAAGATAAAAGAAGAGAAGATATAAAAAGAGAAGATAAAAGAAAAGAAGATAAAAGAAGAGAAGATAAAAAAAGAGAAGATAAAAGAAAAGAAGATAAAAGAAGAGAAGATATAAAAAGAGAAGATAAAAGAAGAGAAGATAAAAAGAAGAGAAGATAAAAAAAGAGAAAATAAAAGAAGAGAAGATATAAAAAGAAAAGATAAAAGAAGAGAAGATAAAAAAAGAGAAGATATAAAAAGAGAAGATAAAAAAAGAGAAGATAAAAGAAAAGAAGATAAAAGAAGAGAAGATATAAAAAGAGAAGATAAAAGAGGAGAAGATAAAAAAAGAGAAGATATAAAAAGAGAAGATAAAAGAAGAGAAGATATAAAAAGAGAAGATAAAAGAAGAGAAGATAAAAAAAGAGAAGATATAAAAAGAGAAGATATAAAAAAAGAAGATAAAAGAAGAGAAGATAAAAGAAGAGAAGATATAAAAAGAGAAGATAAAAGAACAGAAGATAAAAAAAGAGAAGATATAAAAAGAGAAGATAAAAGAAGATATAAAAAGAGAAGATAAAAGAAGAGAAGATAAAGGAAGAGAAGATATAAAAAGAGAAGATAAAAGAAGAGAAGATAAAAGAAGAAAAGATAAAAGAAAAGAAGATAAAAGAAGAGAAGATAAATGAGGAGAAGATAAAAGAAGAGAAGATAAAAGAAGAGAAGATATAAAAAGAGAAGATAAAAGAAGAGAAGATAAAAGAAGAGAATATATAAAAAGAGAAGATAAAAGAAGAGAAGATAAAAGAAGAGAAGATGAAAGAAGAGAAGATAAAAGAAGAGAAGATGAAAGAAGAGAAGATAAAAGAAGATAGGATATAAAAAGAGAAGATAAAAGAAGACAAGATAAAAGAAGAGAAGATAAAAGAAGAGAAGATAAAAGAAGAGAAGATAAAAAAAGAGAAGATAAAAGAAGAGAAGATAAAAGAAGAGAAGATAAAAGAAGAGAAGATAAAAGAAGAGAAGATAAAAGAAAAGAAGATAAAAGAAGAGAAGATAAAAGAAAAGAAGATATAAAAAGAGAAGATAAAAGAAGAGAAGATATAAAAAGAGAAGATAAAAGAAGAGAAGATAAAAGAAGAGAAGATAAAAAAAGAGAAGATATAAAAAGAGCAGATAAAAGAAAAGAAGATATAAAAAGAGAAGATAAAAGAAGAGAAGATAAAAGAAGAGAAGATAAAAAAAAGAAGATAAAAGAAGAGAAGATAAAAGAAGAGAAGATAAAAGAAAAGAAGATATAAAAAGAGAAGATAAAAGAAGAGAAGATAAAAGAAAAGAAGATATAAAAAGAGAAGATAAAAGAAAAGAAGATATAAAAAGAGAAGATAAAAGAAAAGAAGATAAAAGAAGAGAAGATAAAAGAAGAGAAGATAAAAGAAAAGAAGATAAAAGAAGAGAAAATAAAAAAAGAGAAGATATAAAAAGAGAAGATAAAAGAAGAGAAGATAAAAGAAGAGAAGATATAAAAAGAGAAGATAAAAGAAAAGATATAAAAAGAGAAGATAAAAGAAAAGAAGATATAAAAAGAGAAGATAAAAGAAAAGAAGATAAAAGAAGAGAAGATAAAAAAAGAGAAGATAAAAGAAGAGAAGATAAAAGAAGAGAAAATATAAAAAGAGAAGATAAAAGAAGAGAAGATAAAAGAAAAGAAGATATAAAAAGAGAAGATAAAAGAGAAGATAAAAGAAGAGAGGATATAAAAAGAGAAGATAAAAAAAGAGAAGATAAAAGAAGAGAAGATAAAAAAAGAGAAAATAAAAGAAGAGAAGATAAAAGAAGAGAAGATAAAAAAAGAGAAGATATAAAAAGAGAAGATAAAAGAAAAGAAGATAAAAGAAGAGAAGATAAAAGAAGAGAAGATATAAAAAGAGAAGATAAAAGAAGATATAAAAAGAGAAGATAAAAGAAGAGAAGATAAAAGAAGAGAAGATATAAAAAGAGAAGATATAAAAAGAGAAGATAAAAGAAGATATAAAAAGAGAAGATAAAAGAAGAGAAGATAAAAGAAGAGAAGATAAAAGAGGAGAACATAAAGAAAAGAAAAGAAGATATAAAAAGAGAAGATAAAAGAAAAGAAGATATAAAAAGTGAAGATAAAAGAAGAGAAGATAAAAGAAGAGAAGATATAAAAAGAGAAGATAAAAGAAGAGAAGATAAAAGAAGAGAAGATAAAAAAAGAGAAGATAAAAGAAAAGAAGATAAAAGAAGAGAAGATATAAAAAGAGAAGATAAAAGAAGAGAAGATAAAAAAAGAGAAGATAAAAAAAGAGAAGATAAAAGAAAAGAAGATAAAAGAAGAGAAGATATAAAAAGAGAAGATAAAAGAAGAGAAGATAAAAGAAGAGAAGATAAAAAAAGAGAAGATAAAAAAAGAGAAGATAAAAGAAAAGAAGATAAAAGAAGAGAAGATATAAAAAGAGAAGATAAAAGAAGCGAAGATATAAAAAGAGAAGATAAAAGAAGAGAAGATAAAAGAAGAGAAGATAAAAGAAAAGAAGATATAAAAAGATAAAAGAAAAGAAGATAAAAAAAGAGAAGATAAAAAAGAGAAGATAAAAGAAAAGAAGATAAAAGAAGAGAAGATATAAAAAGAGAAGATAAAAGAAGAGAAGATAAAAGAAGAGAGGATAAAAAAAGAGAAGATAAAAAAAGAGAAGATATAAAAAGAGAAGATAAAAGAAGAGAAGATAAAAGAAAAGAAGATATAAAAAGTGAAGATAAAAGAAGAGAAGATAAAAGAAGAGAAGATATAAAAAGAGAAGATAAAAGAAGAGAAGATAAAAAAAGAGAAGATAAAAGAAAAGAAGATAAAAGAAGAGAAGATATAAAAAGAGAAGATAAAAAAAGAGAAGATAAAAAAAGAGAAGATAAAAAAAGAGAAGATAAAAGAAAAGAAGATAAAAGAAGAGAAGATATAAAAAGAGAAGATAAAAGAAGAGAAGATAAAAGAAGAGAAGATAAAAAAAGAGAAGATAAAAAAAGAGAAGATAAAAGAAAAGAAGATAAAAGAAGAGAAGATATAAAAAGAGAAGATAAAAGAAGCGAAGATATAAAAAGAGAAGATAAAAGAAGAGAAGATAAAAGAAGAGAAGATAAAAGAAAAGAAGATATAAAAAGATAAAAGAAAAGAAGATAAAAAAAGAGAAGATAAAAAAGAGAAGATAAAAGAAAAGAAGATAAAAGAAGAGAAGATATAAAAAGAGAAGATAAAAGAAGAGAAGATAAAAGAAGAGAGGATAAAAAAAGAGAAGATAAAAAAAGAGAAGATATAAAAAGAGAAGATAAAAGAAGAGAAGATAAAAAAAGAGAAGATAAAAAAAGAGAAGATAAAAGAAGAGAAGATAAAAGAAAAGATATAAAAAGAGAAGATAAAAGAAAAGAAGATAAAAGAAGAGAAGATATAAAAAGAGAAGATAAAAGAAGGGAAGATAAAAGAAGAGAAGATATAAAAAGAGAAGATAAAAGAAGAGAAGATAAAAGAAGAGAAGATAAAAAAAGAGAATATATAAAAAGAGAAGATAAAAGAAGATATAAAAAAAGAAGATAAAAGAAGAGAAGATAAAAGAAGAGAAGATAAAAGAAGAGAAGATATAAAAAGAGAAGATCAAAGAAGAGAAGATAAAAGAAGAGAAGATAAAAGAAGAGAAGATAAAAGAAGAGAAGATGAAAGAAGAGAAGATATAAAAAGAGAAGATAAAAGAAGAGAAGATATAAAAAGAGAAGATAAAACAAAAGAAGATAAAAGAAGAGAAGATATAAAAAGAGAAGATAAAAGAAGAGTATTTAAAAGAAGAGAAGATGAAAGAAGAGAAGATAAAAGAAGAGAAGATATAAAAAGAGAAGATAAAAGAAGAGAAGATAAAAGAAGAGAAGATATAAAAAGAGAAGATAAAAGAAGAGAAGATAAAAGAAGAGAAGATATAAAAAGAGAAGATAAAAGAAGAGAAGATAAAAGAAGAGAAGATAAAAGAAGAGAAGATATAAAAAGAGAAGATAAAAGAAGAGAAGATAAAAGAAGAGAAGATAAAATAAGAGAAGATAAACGAAGAGAAGATAAAAGAAAAGAAGATAAAAGAAGAGAATATGAAAAAAGAGAAGATAAAAGAAAAGAAGATAAAAGAATAGAAGATATAAAAAGAGAAGATATAAAAAGAGAAGATAAAAAAAGAGAAGATAAAAGATGAGGAGATAAAAGAAGAGAATATAAAATAAGAGAAGATATAAAAAGAGAAGATAAAAGAAGAGAAGATAAAAGAAGAGAAGATAAAAGAAGAGAAGCTATAAAAAGAGAAGATAAAAGAAGAGAAGATATAAAAAGAGAAGATATAAAAAGAGAAGATAAAAGAAGAGAAGATATAAAAAGAGAAGATAAAAGAAGATATAAAAAGAGAAGATAAAAGAAGAGAAGATAAAAGAAGAGAAGATATAAAAAGAGAAGATATAAAAAGAGAAGATATAAAAAGAGAAGATAAAAGAAGATATAAAAAGAGAAGATAAAAGAAGAGAAGATAAAAGAAGAGAAGATAAAAGAGGAGAACATAAAGAAAAGAAAAGAAGATATAAAAAGAGAAGATAAAAGAAAAGAAGATATAAAAAGTGAAGATAAAAGAAGAGAAGATAAAAGAAGAGAAGATATAAAAAGAGAAGATAAAAGAAGAGAAGATAAAAGAAGAGAAGATAAAAAAAGAGAAGATAAAAGAAAAGAAGATAAAAGAAGAGAAGATATAAAAAGAGAAGATAAAAGAAGAGAAGATAAAAGAAGAGAAGATAAAAAAAGAGAAGATAAAAGAAAAGAAGATAAAAGAAGAGAAGATATAAAAAGAGAAGATAAAAGAAGAGAAGATAAAAGAAGAGAAGATAAAAAAAGAGAAGATAAAAAAAGAGAAGATAAAAGAAAAGAAGATAAAAGAAGAGAAGATATAAAAAGAGAAGATAAAAGAAGCGAAGATATAAAAAGAGAAGATAAAAGAAGAGAAGATAAAAGAAGAGAAGATAAAAGAAAAGAAGATATAAAAAGATAAAAGAAAAGAAGATAAAAAAAGAGAAGATAAAAAAGAGAAGATAAAAGAAAAGAAGATAAAAGAAGAGAAGATATAAAAAGAGAAGATAAAAGAAGAGAAGATAAAAGAAGAGAGGATAAAAAAAGAGAAGATAAAAAAAGAGAAGATATAAAAAGAGAAGATAAAAGAAGAGAAGATAAAAAAAGAGAAGATAAAAAAAGAGAAGATAAAAGAAGAGAAAATAAAAGAAAAGATATAAAAAGAGAAGATAAAAGAAAAGAAGATAAAAGAAGAGAAGATATAAAAAGAGAAGATAAAAGAAGGGAAGATAAAAGAAGAGAAGATATAAAAAGAGAAGATAAAAGAAGAGAAGATAAAAGAAGAGAAGATAAAAAAAGAGAATATATAAAAAGAGAAGATAAAAGAAGATATAAAAAAAGAAGATAAAAGAAGAGAAGATAAAAGAAGAGAAGATATAAAAAGAGAAGATAAAAGAAGAGAAGATAAAAGAAGAGAAGATGAAAGAAGAGAAGATATAAAAAGAGAAGATAAAAGAAGAGAAGATATAAAAAGAGAAGATAAAAGAAGAGAAGATAAAAGAAGAGAAGATAAAAAAAGAGAAGATAAAAGAAGAGAAGATAAAAGAAAAGAAGATAAAAGAAGAGAAGATAAAAGAAAAGAAGATAAAAGAAGAGAAGATAAAAGAAGAGAAGATAAAAGAAGAGAAGATATAAAAAGAGAAGATAAAACAAAAGAAGATAAAAGAAGAGAAGATATAAAAAGAGAAGATAAAAGAAGAGTATTTAAAAGAAGAGAAGATGAAAGAAGAGAAGATAAAATAAGAGAAGATATAAAAAGAGAAGATAAAAGAAGAGAAGATAAAAGAAGAGAAGATAAAAGAAGAGAAGATATAAAAAGAGAAGATAAAAGAAGAGAAGATAAAAGAAGAGAAGATAAAATAAGAGAAGATAAACGAAGAGAAGATAAAAGAAAAGAAGATAAAAGAAGAGAATATGAAAAAAGAGAAGATAAAAGAAAAGAAGATAAAAGAATAGAAGATATAAAAAGAGAAGATATAAAAAGAGAAGATAAAAAAAGAGAAGATAAAAGATGAGGAGATAAAAGAAGAGAATATAAAATAAGAGAAGATATAAAAAGAGAAGATAAAAGAAGAGAAGATATAAAATGAGAAGATAAAAGAAGAGAAGATAAAAGAAGAGAAGATAAAAGAAGAGAAGATATAAAAAGAGAAGATAAAAGAAGAGAAGCTATAAAAAGAGAAGATAAAAGAAGAGAAGATATAAAAAGAGAAGATATAAGAAGAGAAGATAAAAGAAGAGAAGATATAAAAAGAGAAGATAAAAGAAGAGAAGATATAAAAAGAGAAGATAAAAGAAGAGAAGATATAAAAAGAGAAGATAAAAGAAGAGAAGATATAAAAAGAGAAGATAAAAGAAGAGAAGATATAAAAAGAGAAGATAAAAGAAGAGAAGATAAAAGAAGAGAAGATAAAAGAAGAGGAGATAAAAGAAGAGAATATAAAAGAAAAGAAGATAAAAGAAGAGAAGATATAAAAAGAGAAGATAAAAGAAGAGAAGATAAAAGAAGAGAAGATAAAAAAAGAGAAGATAAAAGAAAAGAAGATAAAAGAAGAGAAGATATAAAAAGAGAAGATAAAAGAAGAGAAGATAAAAGAAGAGAAGATAAAAGAAAAGAAGATATAAAAAGATAAAAGAAAAGAAGATAAAAAAAGAGAAGATAAAAAAGAGAAGATAAAAGAAAAGAAGATAAAAGAAGAGAAGATATAAAAAGAGAAGATAAAAGAAGAGAAGATAAAAGAAGAGAGGATAAAAAAAGAGAAGATAAAAAAAGAGAAGATATAAAAAGAGAAGATAAAAGAAGAGAAGATAAAAAAAGAGAAGATAAAAAAAGAGAAGATAAAAGAAGAGAAGATAAAAGAAAAGATATAAAAAGAGAAGATAAAAGAAAAGAAGATAAAAGAAGAGAAGATATAAAAAGAGAAGATAAAAGAAGGGAAGATAAAAGAAGAGAAGATATAAAAAGAGAAGATAAAAGAAGAGAAGATAAAAGAAGAGAAGATAAAAAAAGAGAATATATAAAAAGAGAAGATAAAAGAAGATATAAAAAAAGAGAAGATATAAAAAGAGAAGATAAAAGAAGAGAAGATAAAAGAAGAGAAGATGAAAGAAGAGAAGATATAAAAAGAGAAGATAAAAGAAGAGAAGATATAAAAAGAGAAGATAAAAGAAGAGAAGATAAAAGAAGAGAAGATAAAAAAAGAGAAGATAAAAGAAGAGAAGATAAAAGAAAAGAAGATAAAAGAAGAGAAGATAAAAGAAAAGAAGATAAAAGAAGAGAAGATAAAAGAAGAGAAGATAAAAGAAGAGAAGATATAAAAAGAGAAGATAAAACAAAAGAAGATAAAAGAAGAGAAGATATAAAAAGAGAAGATAAAAGAAGAGTATTTAAAATAAGAGAAGATAAACGAAGAGAAGATAAAAGAAAAGAAGATAAAAGAAGAGAATATGAAAAAAGAGAAGATAAAAGAAGATAAAAGAATAGAAGATATAAAAAGAGAAGATATAAAAAGAGAAGATAAAAAAAGAGAAGATAAAAGATGAGGAGATAAAAGAAGAGAATATAAAATAAGAGAAGATATAAAAAGAGAAGATAAAAGAAGAGAAGATATAAAATGAGAAGATAAAAGAAGAGAAGATAAAAAAAGAGAAGATAAAAGAAGAGAAGATAAAAGAAGAGAAGATAAAAGAAGAGAAGCTATAAAATGAGAAGATAAAAGAAGAGAAGATATAAAAAGAGAAGATAAAAGAAGAGAAGATATAAAAAGAGAAGATAAAAGAAGAGAAGATATAAAAAGAGAAGATAAAAGAAGAGAAGATAAAAGAAGAGAAGATAAAAGAAGAGGAGATAAAAGAAGAGAATATAAAAGAAGAGAAGATATAAAAAGAGAAGATAAAAGAAGAGAAGATAAAAGAAGAGGAGATAAAAGAAGAGAAGATAAAAAAAGAGAAGATAAAAAGAGAAGATAAAAGAAGAGGAGATAAAAGAAGAGAATATAAAAGAAGAGAAGATAAAAGAAGAGAAGATAAAAAAGAGAAGATAAAAGAAGAGGAGATAAAAGAAGAGAATATAAAAGAAAAGAAGATATAAAAAGAGAAGATAAAAGAAGAGAAGATATAAAAAGAGAAGATAAAAGAAGAGAAGATAAAAGAAGAGAAGATATAAAAAGAGAAGATATAAAAAGAGAAGATAAAAAAAGAGAAGATATAAAAAGAGAAGATAAAAAAAGAGAAGATAAAAGAAGAGAAGATATAAAAAGAGAAGATAAAAGAAGAGAAGATATAAAAAGAGAAGATAAAAGAAGAGAAGATAAAAGAAGAGAAGATATAAAAAGAGAAGATAAAAAAAGAGAAGATAAAAGAAGAGAAGATATAAAAAGAGAAGATAAAAGAAGAGAAGATAAAAGAAGAGAAGATATAAAAAGAGAAGATATAAAAAGAGAAGATAAAAAAAGAGAAGATAAAAGAAGAGGAGATAAAAGAAGAGAATATAAAAGAAGAGAAGATATAAAAAGAGAAGATAAAAGAAGAGAAGATAAAAGAAGAGAAGATATAAAAAGAGAAGATATAAAAAGAGAAGATATAAAAAGAGAAGATATAAAAAGAGAAGATAAAAGAAGAGAAGATAAAAGAAGAGAAGATAAAAGAAGAGAAGATAAAAAAAGAGAAGATAAAAGAAGAGAAGATAAAAGAAGAGGAGATAAAAGAAGAGAATATAAAAGAAGAGAAGATATAAAAAGAGAAGATAAAAGAAGAGAAGATAAAAGAAGAGAAGTTATAAAAAGAGAAGATAAAAGAAGAGGAGATAAAAGAAGAGAAGATAAAAGAAGAGAAGATAAAAGAAAAGAAGATAAAAAAGAGAAGATAAAAGAAGAGAAGATAAAAGAAAAGATATAAAAAGAGAAGATAAAAGAAAAGAAGATAAAAGAAGAGAAGATATAAAAAGAGAAGATAAAAGAAGGGAAGATAAAAGAAGAGAAGATATAAAAAGAGAAGATAAAAGAAGAGAAGATAAAAGAAGAGAAGATAAAAAAAGAGAATATATAAAAAGAGAAGATAAAAGAAGATATAAAAAAAGAGAAGATATAAAAAGAGAAGATAAAAGAAGAGAAGATAAAAGAAGAGAAGATGAAAGAAGAGAAGATATAAAAAGAGAAGATAAAAGAAGAGAAGATATAAAAAGAGAAGATAAAAGAAGAGAAGATAAAAGAAGAGAAGATAAAAAAAGAGAAGATAAAAGAAGAGAAGATAAAAGAAAAGAAGATAAAAGAAGAGAAGATAAAAGAAAAGAAGATAAAAGAAGAGAAGATAAAAGAAGAGAAGATAAAAGAAGAGAAGATATAAAAAGAGAAGATAAAACAAAAGAAGATAAAAGAAGAGAAGATATAAAAAGAGAAGATAAAAGAAGAGTATTTAAAATAAGAGAAGATAAACGAAGAGAAGATAAAAGAAAAGAAGATAAAAGAAGAGAATATGAAAAAAGAGAAGATAAAAGAAAAGAAGATAAAAGAATAGAAGATATAAAAAGAGAAGATATAAAAAGAGAAGATAAAAAAAGAGAAGATAAAAGATGAGGAGATAAAAGAAGAGAATATAAAATAAGAGAAGATATAAAAAGAGAAGATAAAAGAAGAGAAGATATAAAATGAGAAGATAAAAGAAGAGAAGATAAAAAAAGAGAAGATAAAAGAAGAGAAGATAAAAGAAGAGAAGATAAAAGAAGAGAAGCTATAAAATGAGAAGATAAAAGAAGAGAAGATATAAAAAGAGAAGATAAAAGAAGAGAAGATATAAAAAGAGAAGATAAAAGAAGAGAAGATATAAAAAGAGAAGATAAAAGAAGAGAAGATAAAAGAAGAGGAGATAAAAGAAGAGAATATAAAAGAAGAGAAGATATAAAAAGAGAAGATAAAAGAAGAGAAGATAAAAGAAGAGGAGATAAAAGAAGAGAAGATAAAAAAAGAGAAGATAAAAAGAGAAGATAAAAGAAGAGGAGATAAAAGAAGAGAATATAAAAGAAGAGAAGATAAAAGAAGAGAAGATAAAAAAGAGAAGATAAAAGAAGAGGAGATAAAAGAAGAGAATATAAAAGAAAAGAAGATATAAAAAGAGAAGATAAAAGAAGAGAAGATATAAAAAGAGAAGATAAAAGAAGAGAAGATAAAAGAAGAGAAGATATAAAAAGAGAAGATATAAAAAGAGAAGATAAAAAAAGAGAAGATATAAAAAGAGAAGATAAAAAAAGAGAAGATAAAAGAAGAGAAGATATAAAAAGAGAAGATAAAAGAAGAGAAGATATAAAAAGAGAAGATAAAAGAAGAGAAGATAAAAGAAGAGAAGATATAAAAAGAGAAGATAAAAAAAGAGAAGATAAAAGAAGAGAAGATATAAAAAGAGAAGATAAAAGAAGAGAAGATAAAAGAAGAGAAGATATAAAAAGAGAAGATATAAAAAGAGAAGATAAAAAAAGAGAAGATAAAAGAAGAGGAGATAAAAGAAGAGAATATAAAAGAAGAGAAGATATAAAAAGAGAAGATAAAAGAAGAGAAGATAAAAGAAGAGAAGATATAAAAAGAGAAGATATAAAAAGAGAAGATATAAAAAGAGAAGATATAAAAAGAGAAGATAAAAGAAGAGAAGATAAAAGAAGAGAAGATAAAAGAAGAGAAGATAAAAAAAGAGAAGATAAAAGAAGAGAAGATAAAAGAAGAGGAGATAAAAGAAGAGAATATAAAAGAAGAGAAGATATAAAAAGAGAAGATAAAAGAAGAGAAGATAAAAGAAGAGAAGTTATAAAAAGAGAAGATAAAAGAAGAGGAGATAAAAGAAGAGAAGATAAAAGAAGAGAAGATAAAAGAAAAGAAGATAAAAAAGAGAAGATAAAAGAAGAGAAGATAAAAGAAAAGAAGATAAAAAAAGAGAAGATAAAAGAGGATAAAAGAAGAGAAGATAAAAGAAGAGAAGATAAAAAAAGAGAAGATAAAAGAAGAGAAGATATAAAAAGAGAAGATAAAAGAAAAGAAGATATAAAAAGAGAAGATAAAAGAAGATAAAAAAAGAGAAGATACAAAAAGAGAAGATAAAAGAGGAGAAGATATAAAAAGAGAAGATAAAAGAAGAGAAGATAAAAGAAGAGAAGATAAAAGAAGATATAAAAAGAGAAGATAAAAGAAGATAAAAGAAGAGAAGATAAAAGAAGCGAAGATATAAGAAGAGATGATATAAAAAGAGAAGTTAAAAGAAGAGAAGTTAAAAGAAGAGAAGATAAAAGAAGAGAAGATAAAAGAAGAGAAGATAAAAAAAGAGAAGATAAAAAAAGAGAAGATAAAAGAAGAGAAGATAAAAAAAGAGAAGATAATAGAAGAGAAGATAAAAGAAGAGAAGATAAAAAAAGAGAAGATAAAAAAAGAGAAGATAAAAAAAGAGAAGATAAAAAAAGAGAAGATAAAAAAAGAGAAGATAAAAGAAGAGAAGATAAAAGAAGAGAAGATTCAGTAAAATTAATGCAAGCCTAAGATTTACATTTATGTTTGTTTCAATTGTATATGAATCTTGAATAAGTTCTTGTTTTTAAATGGATAGCATTTCTAGAACTGCATGCATGTAGTTTCTGATGGTAATGCATCTCTAAAGAAGAACTGAAATTCAGTGAATATCATTTCGCTAAAGTCTGAACAAGTTTGTTTTTAATAGGGTTAAACATGGCGGATTTTGTGCGAAAGAAAGTGTATTTGCAGGGAATCTTACTGTACTACTTAATTCAAAAGAAATCTGCAGCTAAACCACACAGAATTCTTGTTGAGACTTACAGAAACCATGCTCTGTCGGAAATAAGATGCAGAGATTGGTTTAGATGCTTCAAAAATAATGATTTTGATGTTGAACATGAAGAATGCTCTGTCGTACTGAAAAAGTTTGAAGATGAAGAACTGCAGTCATTATTTCATGAAGACTCATGTCAGGCACCAGCTTAACTTGCAAAATCATTAGGAGTTTGATCATCACACAACAGTTTTGAAATGTTTGAAAGCATAAGGAATGATTCAAAGGCAAGGACATTAGGTGCCATATAAGTTGAGGCCAAGAATTACTGAATGGCATTTTGTCAAGTGTGAACAGTTGCTTCAATGGCAGAAAAGGAAACGTTTTTTGCATCGTATCAAGACCAGCAATGAAAAGTGGTTACATTATGATAACCCTATGCGCAGAAGATCGTGGGGTAAGCCTGACCATGGATCAACATCCGCAGCAAAGCAGAATATCCATGGTTCAAAGTTTCTATTCTGCATTTAGTGTGATCAGCTGCTCACACCGACCAAAACCATCACAGAAGATCACTATTAACTATGACTGATGTATCTAAGCCGAACAGTAAAGAATAAACAGCTGCTATACGAGAAGAGACATGACAAAGTGATTTTGCAACATGACAATATTAGGTCACATGTTGCAAATGTGAAAACCTACTTGGAAATGCTTAAATGGGAAGTCCTACTCAACTCGCCGTATTCACCAGACATTGTCCCATCTGATTATCACTTGTTCCATTTGATGGCACATGGCCTGACTGAGCAGCACTTTCATTCTTATAAAGATGCCAAAAAAATGGGTCAACTCATGGTTAGTTTCAAAAGGTGTATTGCTTATCCACTGTGGAATTCAAATACTGCCAGAAAGATGGAAAAAGTAGTGGCTAACGATGGACAATACTTTTAGTGACATGTTTCTTACTAATTTTTGAAAATAAAACATTACTTTTCATGAAAAATCAGCAAGAATTTATTCAAGTTCCTAAAAGTTGAATTGTGAAGGTTAACATCGAACTTTGATACTAAAAGTGGCTTATAGCAGTATTGATTTTCTATCCAGGACAGCATCATTCTAACATGAAATGAGCATGAAAATCTCTCTGTGTAGCAATTAGAGATTCATCTGTCTAAAAAAATGTTTCAACAGCAAACACCCAGTGTGAAATGAGCTACCATTACCATTTGCCTAAGTTCACTTGCACTACACAGGTGGCACTGTAATATCTGAGAGGGATTTCTGATTTCTGGATATATTTACTTTGTCTTTGATTAGGACTAAATTCAGCAGAAATATTAAGTTTGGTTTCTTTGCTTTTAATGCCATATCAACCTTTGTGAGTTATTTCTTGCCAAAGCTATCTTTATAGAAGAACACCAGTGATACTATCTAATCCATGGTTGGAAGGGATAAGGGGGTTCATGCCATTCTCAATGGAATTAATCCAAAAGTGAACATAATAGTGTAAGTAGATCACTGCTTAAGGTCATGCATTTTAAAGTGCATCTTTGAAATGTTCATGTGAAGTTAAACAACCCTTGAACGACTTAACTTCAGTTTCACCAAATAATATAACCATTTAAATAAAGAGTAAATTGTTTGTTTGTTCAAATACTTATGACAAGTATTGTATAGTATAAGGCATCCATATAGAGAAAGTAAGAATTACCTGCCATTGTCAGCTTTGTAACAAAGAATGTTTCCTGGCTTGATATCTCTGTGAACAATTTGATGCTCCCGTAGATGTTTCATCCCTTCGGCTAAGCAAAAAACAAAAAAAAAAAAGAATATCAAGGGCATAAGAAACTATAGATAAATGAAAAATAAATACGTACACACACACACACACACACTCAAATATATATTCCTACATAAATACATGTACATATATATGAATCAACACACATACAGAGACTTATATATATTGATAATGTACTTTGCTATATTCATGAATAAAGAGAGTTCAATATCAATGATAGAGCCTATATATTTATCTATATATATATTTATATATATCTATATTTATTTATATATATTTATATTTGTATATCTAAGCTGGGATAGATAAAGTTAATTGTATCTACATATCTACAAGTATGCATATGAACACACACATACATATATCTACAAGTATGCACACAAGCACACACATATATACACATATATCTACATGTATGCACAACAACATAAATGTAAATACATCTAAATGTATGCACACAAACGCACACATTCATACATCTACATGTATGCACATCAACACACACATACATATATCTACATGTATGCATACAAACACAAACATACATATTTACATATCTTTATGTAGGCACACAAACACACACATATCTACATGTATGCACACACATATTAGGCAATTACACATGTGTAATGGATATTGTTGTAGGAAATGATGAACTGAAATCAAATCTTAAATTCTTCTTAAAAAATTGATAGTGTGTCACGTCCTGCTCATACTGAGGAGTTAGTAAATAAATAAACTGTTGTATAATAGCTCGTACTATGTGACTTCCGGTATTGCGGAGCTATAAAAGATGTTGTGGTACTTAAGCATGAGGGTTCTGTAAGATCTCGGTCAGTAGTAAGACCAACTTTGGATGTAACACTCACAGTGCGAGACTTATAATATTTGCTGGACTATATCACTTCAGTTAATAGATAATTAACTCTTTATTTCACAGCGTATCTCATCCTTACCACAATACAACATGAACTTATATATATTTTTTTCATTTAAGTTATTATAGCATAGATACAGAGTCAACAGTTCTTTGCAACTGTTTCTCACCAATGCAATCATCAGACCTTATATATATATATATGTAGTTTTCTATATTTATTAATAAAGAGTGATCAATATTGGTGATAGGGCAAATGTAGATGTAAGTTAGGACAATATAGATACAGAGTCAACAGTGCTTGGTGACTGTTTCTCACCAATGCAATCATCAGATTTTTATATATATTTTAAAACAAGTAGATCAATCAAGAGATTTGTACTTTTTCAGGATTTATTTATTTTGTTCTGACATACGTGTATTTTTCCAGCTCAAAACTTTCATCAAAGAACATGTATGGCACAAGGCCTTGTTAATGGGGTATTCAATGAGACTTGAACTCACTTGTGTTTGCAGTTGGAATGGTTTTCAATTGGTAATGGGTTTTTATGAAGGTCACTCCTCTCTTTTTCTTAGAGTGTGTTTAACTTTGTCTACTTAATTCTTCATGTGCTATACATGTTCTCTGATGAAAGCATCATGTTGGAAACATACATGTATATAAGAGCAAAATAAATAAATCCTAAAAAAATACAAATCTCTATGTGAACCTACTCATTTTAAAATATTTCATTCTCTCTTTGGACCTACAACAAAATTTTTTATATATATATATATATATATGTGTGTGTGTGAAGAAAAATTGATAACAAAGTAATCCAAGTAGAAGGAGAGATTTATTGAGAAGCAAAGTTGACACTATAGTGTTTCGGTTCTAATGAACCATCATCAGGATGATATTAGTGATGTTAAAACAACGATGGATGTTTAAAAATGCAAAATACAAAAACCTAGGGAAATTTTGTATGACAAGAAAAAATTGCCCGTTTAATTAGTGAATCAGCATTTGTTTGTTTTAAATTATGTCATTTGACTTATTAGGAATATTGTACAGAATTTATGTTCCGTTTATTTATTGAGAAAGGTTTCGAATCAAAAGGAAGAAAAAGAAAGACAAAAAGAAAAAGAGAAGCATAAAATTATGATATATGTGGAAACATATCAACTAAAGATGGAATATATTGTAACTATTTAAAATGGGTTTGCTCAAGTAAGTAGAAATATTATAAAAGCCAGGACGAGTATTTAGGGAATTAAGGAGTGAAAAAGCAACGGCTTTGAAAATTCGACTTTTATTATGTATGTAAATGAGCATCTTTGCAGAATTGAAAATGAAGTTGTGATTAGATTGAGAAATGTGTAGAAATAATGCATTGTTTAAGTTACCAATTATGTCTCTTTGGTGTTCACTCAAGCAAATGTAGTTTTTTATATTCATTAATAAAGAGTGATCAATATTGGTGATAGTGCAGATGTAGATCTAAGGATAGCATAGATACAGAGTCAACAGTGCTTGGTAACTGTCAGTTTCTCGCTTCTGTGTTTATCAGACCAAGTGGATTTAGTTTGTAGTTGGTGTCTTTTTATACTTAGTGTGACGTGGTATGCCACCGAGAGAGGAAAAGAGAAGATAAATTCCCCTACCCTCTTTGTTTGAACTAACAAAATCCAAGATTGACTGTTAAAAGGGAGATATGAACTAAAGTCAAATTACTCACACTCCATGATCTATAACGAATCCAGGTCAGAATGAAAGCCAAGGGCTGCTTGCATTCCATGACCTGTGACCGGGTGGACGGAGAAGGGAATGTAGGTCATTGAGTAGCATGACCGGATGAGGTGGAGGAGGAGGAAGGAGCCAAATGATTGGCCAGAGCCTTTTGCGCCAAAAATAGTGCCTTTTCGTCAGAGGAAATTTGGAAGGGGATCTTCAGTTTGAGGACAGAAATCGACAGATAAAGATGTCGGTTTACAGCCCGCTCCGGGGAAAGAGTGGAAAAGAATCTTTGGACAGAAGATAACAGTGCCTTCCACCAGATTCTAGAGAAATGCCGCCTGCACGTAAAAGAAAGGAATCTAAGAAGTAAACCCTTCAAAAAGCTAAGTATAACTTAAAACTGTTTTTCCTTCTACCCTTCCTAAATATTGGAAATTATATATATATATTCAGAAAAGGAGGGAGGGAGACTGAGGAGATTTGTTTCATCCGCCATGAATGAACGAGTGGACTTAGATACCTTCTCACGTAAAAGAAAGTAAAGTATAAAGAGAAGAAAAGAAAGAAAGAAAGAAAAGAAGAAAGAGAAACATTTGTGTTTAACACTGCCTACCTGGCTTAACAAAGCCGATAGTTTAAAAGAATAGAAAGAAAGAAAAAAGGAAGAAAGAGAGACATTTGTGTTTAAGACTGTCTGCTGGTTTAGTATGGCCGGCACCTTAAAAAGAAAGAAAGAAAAGAGGAAGGAATTGTTTCTTAAATCTCATAATTATTTGTTTGGTCCTCACTTATCAAAATTTTGTTACAGTTTAAATGTTCCCTTATGTTGAAATCTATTGGTTATGTTGTTTATCTATCGAGTTGCCTTCTTTTGCACATTATCTTTTTCAGCTTCGTATCGCTTTAATTTATCCTCGCTAAATGTCTTATTCGCCTTAAAAACATTACAAGGGAATTTGGGAAATTTGACTACTGTGAAATATATTTTGTTTTAACCTAGAAGTCCATGCTTTCCGTTATCTGAGGGGGTAGGAAAACAAAAGACTTGGCGGGGTATGTGAACGTGAAATTGGAAACCCTCTTGCCAGTGTCGAGATGAGTCTAGCCCCAAATTAACCCCCACATTATTTGCCAGTTACCTTATGCCCGAAACACGAGTCTTGACTAGGACTTATTTTGTGACGGGTCAAGTGCCAGACTGCCCCGACGTCACACGTGCATAAAATAAACTCTCCCCCATGAGATAAATATTTTGTGCCCCCGTTACAATAGCATACTGAGGATGTGGAGGCTAATGTAGTTTATGGTTCATTTCAGTAAGAACTTGTTTATCTCTACAGCTTTATCATATTACTCTTATGATTTGTTCATTTATCTACTTTGTTTGCTTTACAACTTTATAGTTTTTTTGCACTTATTATTACTTTTCTACCTTTGCTAACATTTTCCTAGTTTTATCAATCCATCATTTATTCAATTGTTCCAAACTTAATCTGTTTATTGCTTTCATTTCCTCATTTATTTCTACAGTTTGCTACTTCCTCATCTGTTCATTTTTCGTTTATTTTAGCTCTTATTTATTTTGTTTATTTTTATTCATTCTATTTTTTTCATTTTTTAGTTATTTATTTATTCATTTTTCTATTTGTTAATTTTATTTTATTTTATTTATCTTTGATTTTATTTTAAGTCTTTGGAGTCATTAGTTTTTAGTTGGTTTAATAGAAATTTGTTTTCATGTCAGCATTTGAATATGAGTTCTGATCACTTATTTTGTTCAGGGAAGGTGATTATGACTATTTTGTTCAGGGAAGGTGATTATGACTATTCTGTTCAGGGAAGGTGATTATGACTATTCTGTTCAGGGAAGGTGATTATAACTATTTTGTTCAGGGAAGGTGATTATGACTATTTTTTCTCCTAGGCAAAAGTTACAGCATTTTGAAGTGTTGTTGGAAGCTGGTGCTATTTTTCTTACTTTCCAGGTTAACTCTCTGGTGCGTTTTGGTTTGATTGTTTGGGATCCCAGATGTGTCTAGAAAAGGTTGTGATGCGTTTGTATTTTTATTATCAAGTGATTTTTTGACATCTTGCTTGCCAATAAGAAGTCAATAAAAAAAATCAACACCAAATTCTTGTCTGTCATTTTTAATAATAATGATAATAATATATATGCATACTGTATAACTATATTTTACCGGCCCATTGGCATAATGATTAGAGTGTTTGCTAATGGCTTGGAAGACTGAGGTTCAATCCCAGGTAGAGTCATACCAAAGATTCAAAAAATGATACTTGATGCCTCCTTGCTTAACATTCAGTATTATAAGGTATGGATTAAGGTTAAGTGGAGCAATTCAGGGAAAGGGGTAGCACCCTCCCTCTACACCTTGGTGTAAAGTAAGTAAAGTTGGCGACCATAGTCGAGGGTAACCCGAAGGCTCCCTTTTCGATAGCTACTACACCAAGGTGTAGGGGAGGGCGCTACTCCTTCCCTGGATTGCTCTACTTTACCCTTGATCCGTACCTT
Organism: Sepioteuthis lessoniana; assembly: GCA_963585895.1. NCBI lineage: Eukaryota > Metazoa > Mollusca > Cephalopoda > Myopsida > Loliginidae > Sepioteuthis > Sepioteuthis lessoniana. Next base: position 2,073,565 of record OY757943.1, on the reverse strand, counting down.
ATAATGCTGAGTGTTAAGCAAGGAGGCATCAAGTACCATTTTTTGAGTCTTTGGTATGACTCGACCTGGGACTGAACCCAGGTCTCCCGGGCCATTGGCGAACACTCTAACCGCTAGGCCAATGTCCGGTACTAACACCTTGGTGTAGTAGCTATTAAAAAGGGAGCCTTCAGGTCACCCTCAACTATAGTCAGCCAACTTACAAACATATACTTTAGTTTGCTATATCTATAAATAAAGAATACTCAATATCAATGATAGAGCATATATATATTTAAGTTAGTTTAGCATAGACACAGTCAATGATGCTTGGTAACTGTCAGTTTCTCACCAATGCAATCATGAAACCAAGTCCATATATATATATATGCTAATGTTAGCTGTTAATTCCCTCTAGTTCCAGACATACTTTGTAGTTCATTTTAATTTAGAATCCCTCAAAAATAAAATGGTAGCAGCCAGTGCTTCTCAGGTGTACTGCTCCATGTCAGATATTTAACACATGGTGGCTGCCACCATTTTGCACTTGCTGATACGAAATGGCAATGAAGGGAATTTACTACAACATTAACAGTTTCATGGTACCATAAAAAAAACAGCTTGATAATGTACATACTGATATCTCTGAGAAATATTAAGAATTCATCTTCATCCAAGCCAAAGGTATGTTCAGGTTTAGAGAGCATTCGATATAAAGTTCCTTCTGAACAATATTGCATCACTAACACATGCATGTTCCCGGAAACCTGAAAAGAAAAAAAAAAAAAAAAAAAATTCAATTCCATTCCAAAAAGAAAAACAAATAAAAAATGAATTTAGTAATTTTATATTCAGCAGTGAGGCTTGACCATAGGGGAAATGTCAATATCAAATATAGTCCAATAATAAGGGGCATTCTCATATGGTATGATGGTTAGTGTTGGATTATTTGGGGGAGGGTGAACTGAGTGAGGGTACAAGATGGTCATAATTTGGTGACAGATATTTACAGATTCGCCAGTTAGAAGCAGGAGATCAGCCAATCAACAATAACCAGAGAATATATGAAGAGGGGCAAGTTATCCTCATTATCAAAACATACTGCAGTCTTGTGCTGACAAGATGTACTTTTTGTAGTAAGAATTCCACCACTAGAGAACAAAATGGCTACCCGAATTCCAACCAGTCACGGGCCCAGGACAGCAAAACTGTTCTTTGACAGCAATGAATCGAAGTATGAATTGTGAGAAGTGAAGTTCCTAGGATATCTTAGAATTCAACATTTACACCAAATTGTACTGTCACCAATAGAACAAAGTGATCATATGAATTTAGGAGAGAAGAACGCTATCATGTTCGCTGAACTCATTCAATTCTTAAACGACTCAAGTTTGTCATTAGTAATGAGAAATATGAAAGACGATGGGTTAGAGGCATTAGGAATATTAAGGGAACATTATTTGTCAAAAAAAAAAAAAAAGCCGAAAGTTATTTCCCTCTACACCAAGCTGACATCTTTGAGGAGATTGGAATCAGAGTCTATTATAGACTACATAAGAGCAGAGAATATTTCTAATTCTTTGAAAGAAGTTGGTGAAGTTATAAGCAATAGACTTTTAATTACCATGGTTCTAAAAGGGTTGTCACCTAATTTTAAACCTTTTGCAATGGTTATAACACAGAAGAAGAAGAAAACCTTGATTTTTTTCTGAATTTAAGGTATGTTTAAGACATTAAGAAGAAACAGAGCATATGTGTTATCTCCAACAATATATTACAAAGCAAGCTCGACTAGCAAACTTACACGAGTGAGTTCGAGTCTCATTGGGTGCCCCTTTCATATGGCCTTGTACCACATCTAAGCAGAAAGCTTAGTAAATTACCACATTAAAAAAAAAGCTAGGTGAAGGAATAAACTTGGGGTAAGTACCCATTCACATTATGATTATAAATCCACAAATTATAACTATAATAATAATTACCAGAAACCTCAACATTGTAGTAAAGAACATAATATCCCCCACCGCCACACACACACACACTTCTAGGGAAGACAATATTATTTGTTACATTTGCAATAAAAAAGACAGCAACGCTTTCCAATGCTGAAAATAAAAGGCGAAAAGACTTTTGTCAGAATATAAAAACCTATTCAAAAGGCCAAACCTATTTCTTTGCTTTAGAATATGATATTGTTTCGGACAAAAGTAATTTGTTGGTTGACTGCATAGCTAACAAACATGTAATAACTGATAAATCAAAATTTATTAATTTTGATCAAAATTTTGAACCAGGGAAACATTTTGTTGAATTAGCTGATGGGAGCCGAGTGAATGATATAGTACTGAAAAGAGGAGATGCCTGTATTTATTTAAGCAATAGCAATGGACACATTTGTAGATGTATCTTAAAAAATACTTTGTATGTCCCAACTTTTAAACAAAATATATTTTCTGTACAAGCCGCAATATATAAGTTTTGAACATGACAACTCCCTATTAATTTACCCTAATGGAGCAGTTTTTGACATAACACAGAGAGGACATTTGTATTATCTGAAAAATATCATTTCTGCCAAAAATGCCACTTACAACTTGTATATTTGGCATAGAATATTAGGCCACTGTAATGAATCTGATATTAAAAAGTTACCCAACCTAGTAAAAGGAATGATGATAAAACTGATTCCAAATTATGCTCTTAACTGTGATATATGCATTCAAGAGAAGATGCTGAATAACAGAAATAAGACTTTGGGTCACAAGGCAACAAAAATTCTCACACTTGTACACAGTGAGTTAGCAGGCCGTATTCAACCCTTAGCAAAAGATGGTTATAAATATGTAATTAATTTTATTGATGAATATTCTGGCCTTTTAATGTTATATTTCTTAAAACACAAGTTTGACACTTTGCTCACGACAAAGAAATATCTAGTGGACATCACCCCTTATGGCCATGTAAAATGTTTATGGATAGACAATGGAACAGGGTTCACTTCTGAACCTTTTTAACGGCTACTTGTGCATAATAGGATTAAACATGAGCAGACAGCTCCTTATTCATCGCATCAAAATGGAACATTCTGAACATTCATGGTGAACGTTATTTTTTATGAGAAGGTGTCTCCTTATTGAGTTAAAACTGTCCAAAAACTTGTGGGTTTATGCATTGATAACTTTATTGATAACTTCAACGTATATTAGAAATCGTTGTTATAATAAAAATACACAAAAAAAAAAAAAAACATATGAAAGTTTTACTAGTTTGAAACCAAATTTAAATAAGACATTTTTGGTACAACTTGCTTTTGTTATGCACAAAGTAAAATGAAATTAGATTCTTGGTCTAAAGAAAGCATCTTTGTCAGCTATGATAAGCAATGTCCAGCTTATTTGATTTATTTTCCAGAATCAACAGCTATTAAAAGAGTTAGGTGTGTAAAAAAATTCACCAATTCTTATGATAATAGCCCTTTAACAAAATAGGAAGATGAACATACAGAATTGTTGGATTATATAAGCAATATATAAGCAGAAAAACTGACCGATAATTTGAATACCAAAAGGGAAGGGCAAATAAGATGGTATCTAACCTGACAGAGAAGAAGACCCATTTTATTGTAGTTGAAAATTTTGAATTTCGAGGAATTGACTACTTTTATACAATGCGTACAATCCCCATTAATTATACTGAGGCTATTAACTATGGATACTAAATACTGGGTTTTTGCTATGCATAAGGAATTTGATACCTAAGTAGAAAATAATACTTTTGAATGGCAGAAAGCTCTGAAAGATAAAAATACTGTTGGTAGTAGATGGGTATGTCCTCTGAAATATAGATAGGACAGAAATTATAAGTATAAAGCCTGATTTGTGGCCAAGGGCTACTTGCAAATACATGGTAAAGATTATAGAAAAACCTGACAACAAATATGACTTCCATAAGGTTATTATTGCAAGTAGAAGTCCAATGTGACTTGTTAATCCATCATATGGATGTTAAGAGCATATATTTAAATACCCCCTCAGACTACAAAATATATATTAACCCACCAAAAAGCTTTGAAGGTAAAAATGGGAATTATGTTTGGAAACCTAAAAAATCCTTAGATGGGTTAAAACAGAGTGATCAAATCTGGAATAATACATTCCATACTTATTTAATTACACAAAATTTCAAGCAATCACCTGTAGACCCCTGTATATATGTTCAAAACATCAACAATCAAATATCCATCATTTTATTATTGGCCTAGCAGTTAGAGAGCTTGCCAAAGGCCCAGGAGACTGAGGTTCAATCCCAGGCTGAGTCATACCAAAGACTAAAAAAATAGCACTTGATACCACCTTGCTTAACACTCAGCATTATAAGGTATGGATTAAGGGTAAAGTGGAGCAATCCAGGAAAAGGAGTAGTGCCCTCCCTTACTCCTTGGTGTAGTAGCTATTGAAAAGGTCCACCTTGACTACGGTCGCCAACTTTACTTACTTATTATGGATAGACAATTATTAATAGCTTCTAAAACTGAGGCAGACTTAATGAAAATTAAGGCAAAACTGAACTCTAGATTCAATGTGAAGGTAACGTACCTGGGCATTCGAAGCACGCACGAATGTGTCTGGCTTGTAGAGCGGAAACCGATATGGCTGCCTCAAGCATATTTGACGAGGGGAGATCTTGAACCAGCGAGATGTAATTTGCTCGTATGCAAATTCTTACGAGATCTCACGATAATACAAATATGCACGGTAATGGCTGAAAGGGCTGGTTTTGTTCTGAGTGCATTTGCCCGACGAACGTGATACATCTCAAGGAAGGAAGGAAAGAAGGAAGGAGAACCAGAAGGAGAGACAGAAAGAAGGAAGGAAGGAGAACGAGGGAGAAAGCGAGAGAGAAGGAACAGCTACTGAGAGAGAGGGAAAAAGCGCTCAACTCAATACGCCCTGAAACTAACAAGTGTCCTCTCTTGAATTAATACAAGAATCAATTTCCTGTTGCCTTTTACGCCCGCTCTTGACAACAAGATATTTCGGCAATCATGGCCTTTGACCCAAAACTAATTCCCCTCTTTGACGGGACTGATGCTGGGCAATCGGTGGTTGAATGGGTGGAAAAGGCAGAGTTGGTGTGCCGGTTGAGCAGGGTAAAAAATATTGAGTGCGTGGTGCCGATGCGCCTCTCGGGGGGCGCATACGCAGTGTATCAGCAGCTGAGTGAGGAGAAGAGGGCTGACTTTGCCTGTATAAAAGATGTTCTTTACACAGCATTTGCCCTCAGTCCTGTGATGGCTTGTAAGCAGTCATTAATATTTAAGAAATCGCAGAAACCCTTGAAATTAGAAGGACTTTGTGATGCAGATTGGGCAAATTTAAACGATAGAAAAAGCGTGAGTGGATATTTCTGTAGATTAGCAAAAGACAATCCAATGATTTAATGGAAATCTAAAAAGCAAAATTCAGTCACCTTGTCAACATGTGAAGCAGAATTTATCGCTATCTCAGGAAGTCAAGACGCCCTGTATCTTAGGGCACCATTGAGAACTGTGATAGAACTAGTTATCACAATAAATAGTTGTTGAGTGTTTAAGGGACTCCCTTAAACATCCAACAACTATTTATTGTGATAAGTAGTCCAGTATTGCTTAGGCAAAAAAAACAGTCATCTATCAAAGTTCGAAAAATTGATATAAAATTTCAGTTTATACTTGATGAAATAAATAAAGGGTCCATTCTTTTAGAATAAATTGAAACAGAGAAAAATGTAGATGACATATTTATGAAGCCAATGATAAGAATAAAATTAAACACTTTCAGAAAGGTTATAGCGGACAATTAAATCTTAACTTTGTAAATTAGGCATTTTAGGCCAGTCAATTGGGGCAGGAGAATACATCGGTTGCATCTCAGCAGAGGCGTAAGATTCTATCTTATACCACCAAATAGAGGGGAGTGTTGGACTTTTTTGGGGAGGATCAACTGAGGAGCGGGGGGGGGACAAGATGTTTATAATTTGGTGACAGATAATTACACACTCGCCAGTTACAAACAGGAGGAGATCGGCCAATCAGCAATGACTAGAGCACATAAGAGGCGGGGTAAGTTATCCTCACTATCAAAACATATTGCAGTCTTGTACAGACGAGGTGTACCTTTTGTATTAAGAATTCCACAACTAGAGGAGAAATCCAACAGTTAGTGAGCTAGGATAGCAGACTATTGTTACTGGGTGCTCCATATATCTGGCCTTGTTCCAAATAAAGTTAAGCTTAGTAAATGACAAAAAGGTATGATCGGAATCATGTGAATTTGAAGCGTTAATGACTTTATGATAAAGATGAATTGTGTAAGGCATAATGTTTTAATAAGTTGATATTACTCTATATACTAGCAAATTTGTCACCCTGCAGGTTCGCTATGTTCACACCCTTGGCCACAACTTCACTATCCAATATTTGAAATATCATCATATAATCTCATAGACATTGTCTCCTCACAAAATGTGGTAAGGCATGCCAGGTATTATCTTTAGCCTAAAAAATAATTTTTTTTCTATATTCAATCCATATAAAACAATTGATTAACTAAGCACATTTTTATAAAAAAACATTCCTATGAGATATTTTTTCCAATTTTGCTTCTTTTAAGAACTTTGATTTGCCAACTGGTTTGATTTACAAAGGTTTTATTATTTGGTTTGTGTCAGACAGATTTTACTTATAAACAGTTATTCATCTTTTATCTTTGAACACTTAGATCTTACATAGACATTGTATATTACTTTCTGCCAAATACATATTAACTATTACATTATTAAATATTTGCATCATATATTGTGTAATACATATTTGCATCATTTATTGTGTAATACATATTTGCGTCACATATTGTGTAATACATATTTGCGTCACATATTGTGTAATACATATTTGCGTCACATATTGTGTAATACATATTTGTATCATACATTGCACAATACATATTTGCATCATATATTGTCCAATACACATTTGCAACATATATTACGTAATATATATTTGCATTATATATTGTGTTATACATATTAATTATTATTACCCTTACTAATTATCATTTATTTTTTGGATGATATCTGGTATCTTTTTTATTTGTTCATTCATTGTAGATGACTGGCCCATTAAGAGAAAACAGCTACAAAAATTTCTGGCAGAATAAGATTATATATATAAATATTTGAGTATTTGAGAAAATCAAATACTCCAAATAGTTTTAACGGTAGATTCAATTTATGCCTAGAAGAGAAAATTTATATCTTAAATTATAAGTGGCCCGATAAGTTATTAAATAAGAGAAGCGAATTGATAGCTAGATGTAGACAGAAGACTAAATTTAAAGTATAAAAATTTAAAAACAGAAATAAATAGTGAAACCAAGAAAAAAAAGTATCCAACATATACACTAAAAAAATAGGAAGCTAATTAAATGGTATCAAAATTGATGTAAGCATTAATATTTCTCTTAAAAGTTAATAATTGAACTTAACATGAAAAGAAAATAAACTAAACGAATAAATAAAAAAGTTAAATTACCGTAATTATAACTGACAGAAGAAATTTGAAAAATTAAAATAAAACGGAAATTCAATAAAACGAGGAGGTAACTCCTAAATCTCGTCCCCCCTACACCCCACGTGTTTTATTCTGGTTTAAATTTAAATTTAAATTTAATTAATTATCCATTGGGTCAGAAGAAGTCCTGTATTAAAAATTTTTTTTCTTCATGTTTTTGGTTCACACCAGAAACTGAAAATACAGGATGGAAATAAATTTATAATCCTGAATTAACCGGTCTTTGGTTTTTTTTCTTAAAGAAATATATATAGCAGTCAGTCAGTCAGTCAGGGTCTGGGTTCGACACAAAATGGTGGTGTCATACAATCACTTCTTTCTGCCTCAAATAAGTTTTTGAGTAACCCACAATATAACTTGATAAAGATAACAATTTTTCTCTGACACCAAGACTAGCTAATTTGCATATTCTGATTTAAAAAAAAACACACTACCCCCCCCCCCCGAAAATAAATAATTGTCTAATTTTTCTGATCTTGTTTTTTATTTTTCTTAGATAAGTGATTGTTTTTGTGGATTGATAGCATTGTTAACAACTTTGACTTTCTCATGAACTAGCAACTTTAAATTTATTGCATGTAACCCAATGGTGGAGAACCTAGCCAAATAAATTTATTAACTAGGATTGACAGAAATGGATTTTAGAAGAGTAAAGTCAGTACATTACAAAAGTGAAAATTAATGGAAATAGATTTTGAATGAATAAGTTGATAGGTATGGTATCTTTTGGTGTGGTTTAGTTTTATGACATATCAACCATTGTAGGTTATCTAATGCCAAATTCTTTTTATGCATATATATTGAATATATAACTTCTAAACACATTTTGTAGATTACATTTTTAAACAAGCCTGAGTTCATTTTTTTTACAGTTAAATGGTTTCACTTATTTTTATCTAATATAAATAACTATTTACTATTAATCATTTGTTTGCACACAGTTAAATGTTTTCAAGCATTTCTATGTATCACTAACAAGCCAATTAAACATCAGTCATTTGTTTATATACAGTTAAATGATCAAACAGTTCTGCCTTCAACAATTCAGCTAAGCATAAGTACACAATTTAAATGTCAAAGAGTTCTATTTGACCCACAGATAAGATTTTATCAGGTGCTACCACTCTGGGCCAGAGTGGACCTGGGAGCAATGGCAATGAAGGGGTACTTTGCATTTCCCATAGCTCCTGCATTACTGAAGCCTCACCATTAGATTGCTTAGTGTCATATCCAGGACACTCATCGGGGAAGTCTTACCCCTCTGCAGAGATGCAGTTGGCATATTCTGCAGCCCCAGACAACTAGGCCAAGAATAAGTGAAGGTTGTATTGTTATTTTTCTTTGAGAGGAAAAGTGAAAAATAAATTGTTATGATTCGGCTAAAAGCAATCAGAAAGATAGGCAAATTGTTTTCTCTACAGAAATCGACTGCAGATTTGATGCTGGAAGTTAGGGCCAGTCAGCTGGCTGAATACAATTGTTGGTTGGAAACCAGGATTTTGAATAGCATTTTTTTAAAATTCATGTATGGAAAAATTTGATTAAGAATTAAGATTTGACACTGTCATCATCAGGAGAAGATAAAAAGACTGGCCCCTTTTTGAGTGGAGGTGAGAGGAAACCAGCCACTGAAAGTGGAAAAGGCAGAAATTATTATTGAAATTCAAATTAGGAGAAAATTGATATTATTCAGCAACCACCACACGTCAATGAGAGAAAATGCATATCAACAAAGGGTTTTGTCCCTCAAGAGAGACCAGCTCGAACCAGGTTAGAGACTCCATGATACTCTGAGTCTTAACCTTTTACCAGACTCCCTTACACAGAGAGGCTGAGAGTCAAAGACTGAGAAAGGTAGACATAACCACCATTTGAGACTGCCTTGTGCCAGACTATAGAAAGCGAGAAGAGAAAAGCTTAAAACTTATATGATAATTTGAGAGGCCTTGTGCCTGACTTTGAATGCCGAGAAATTGACTGACTGATTATTTGTAAATTAGGTCTCCGTCTATCACTACCATCCTCCGAGAAGGGTGAATGAACATACCATTTTTAGAGACACTTTTTTTAAAACTAAATATTATTATTGTTGCAAGACTGTATCCTGTTCTTTGTGTGCACTTGACTTTTTTCTTACTTTCTTTATTGTGCGGTCTCAGCCATCCACTCATCAACTGGTGATTCTGATTAGCAATCGATCAGCTGTCTGGATCAAAAACACAATGTGGGCAGATAAGTGGATCAATCAAGCCATCTGATGCCAAAACCAGCTAAGCGGAACAGTCAGCGGATTGAAAGTGGAATCACCCCAGTGTTTGGTGAAGGCGGGTGTACTGCCACATCCAAATCAAACTGCCCACCTAAAAAGTAAACTGAATTTTTCTAAAAAAATAACATCAATATATCATCAAATCACAATATTGATAACAGTCTACTAAATACTTTTGCATGAGTACACACACGCACACACACACACACACACACACAAAGAAGGGTTGGACATATAATTCCTTACTATTTGTTTCTTTTATTATTCATACATTCACTTTCAGCAAGATATTTTCAACGTTTTGTTCCATCATACTTGCCTCGTGCTCTGGCAGATTTTTGCTCCATCACATCTGCCTTCTGGTGTTGAAAATGTTTGCACTGTCACACTTACCTCTTGCTGTTGCAGGTTTTTTTTTTTTGCTCTGATTGGTCTGAACTCACCAACAAAGAAGTCCATTAACACTGAGAATCTAATGCAAATATTATCAAAAAAATATAGATGTTTATTTTTATATGAAGTTCTGTCAATCTTTATTATTAAAAACTTGGATTAGCATTATCCTTCATCTTTCTAATTCTAGCTGCATTTTTATTTCATTTAAGTGATAACCACAAAGCAATGTTTCATAAGTGCATTATATATATATATATGTATTTAGGCAGTTGATTATTATTTCAGCATATTTCATTCATATATATATGACAAACAAGGATTGTTTATTCAGTATTTAATTAAAATTTTCTTGCTTGTAAGATATTGAAAATGTGGAGAAAGAAACATAAGCAAAATGGAGATGAGTTTTTCCCTAGTTATAATACTTATTTGTAATATGGCTCATAGGCTGTTATTTATTTTATCAAAATGAATATGCATGTGATAAGCAGTGCTTTGGTTCCATTTTTTTACTAGTATATCAACTTTCATGGCTTATTTAATGCCAAAGCCATCCTTCTAGAAGGACACTAGTTGTACTAATTAACCCACAGATTGGACGCATATCATAGTAAGTGGGATATGCAAATTAGTACAAAAAGTAAGTAGATAAATATTGTTTCAAATTTTCTTTAATTCTGTTTTTTTACTTTTGGTAATTTCACTTATTTTTGTTTTCACCTTTGATAAATTCCCTTATTTTCAAGTTTATTATAATTCTCAGGTAAATTGCACTATGAACATTCTTAAAACAGAGAAAACGAATGCAAAATTTAAAGTTTTATCACTTTTAAAGAAATACGAGATATGATTTCGACTTAACAATCTGATCTTAAACATTTTCAATGATTTTCTATTTGTTGTGTGTTGTCTGCCATCTCAAATACACCATCCCCATGCAAGTATACGTTGATAAATCTATTTCTTTTCACATTATGAAACATAACAAATTTCCTTACGTTTTGTTGTGTGTGTCAATTGTCATCTCAAGCACACCTTCCACACCAATAAGAGTTATCTACCCTTTCTCACATTATGAAAGAAAAAATTCCTCATACTCTGCTGTGCTAATTAATTTTCTATAATCTCAGTCACCTTTCCATCATAGTAGGTCTTTGACACAAACCGATGTAGATTTCATTAACGTTCTAATTAAAATTGATTTTTAAATGTATATAAAACTGGATTTTTTTTTACTTTCCATCTTTTGATCTAAAGTTGAAAATGACTGAAATTTCAAAGTAAATCCTATTCTTCTCAGTGAGAAAAAAAAATGGTCAGGGGCGAGGAACAAATGACCAGGCTTTAGGAAAATTTTAGTCACAAAAAATGGTTCTGCTGTGTGGTTTAGAAAAGTAGTTTGAGGGTTGTGCGTTTCAGAATTCTGATGTAGGGTATTGCTTGTATACTTGACACCTATTGTGTAGGGTATTGCATGGGTAATACTGTATTTACAAAGGTTAGTCTGGCACAGGGTTATTTATTTATGGGTGATACTGTACATTTATGTAATGAAAAAAAAGGGGGTTGGAACTCCTTCTCGCCAACTCTGCTACTCGCACTAACTCTCAGAATAACACGACTCTGCAACTCGCACCAACTCCTCTTAGCTCAATGTTTGGTCTCCGCTCTCAGAATAACACAACTCTGCAACTCGCACCAACTCCTCTTAGTTCAATGTCTGCTCTCCACTCTCAGAATAACACAACCCCCTGTCCTCGCCAATTTGGTCTTTTTATAGTCTCTTTTCTTCTCATATGCAAATTAACGATATTCGCATATAAGGAGTCCACAAACTCAAATTCCTTTTTTTTTCTTTTCCTGACGGTCAAACGCAGACACGATGTGAGTAATTTATTCTATTACATTTTAGACCACAATTTACAAAGTGAATACTATATAAATCTTATCTTGTAGGTTGGTGTAGTGTAAATACTTCAATAATGGAAGTATTTTCCTGTTGTTTTAAGTTATCTCCCCTTGGCTTGGAAACTCTTTTTGAAGAGAAAGAAGTAGAGAAAGATAAAAGGAATTGCACTTTTTTCAAAGAAATCAATACTGATGGGTCCTTTTATATCCCAGAAGACTGTCAGCATAACCTTCTTTATTGACCACTGTTCCTGGAACTTTTTCTTTAATAGAGAGTCCACTTCATGTACTGTCTTTTTGATTCAGACTCATTATGGTAAACTCATATTTAGCCCATAAGTTTCACATGATTTACAGATCTCAGTCTTCGAAAATTTTATGACAGACCTCTGTTCAAGCCTAGAGTACTGTTTGATTTGCTACCGTTTTGAATAGCCTCAAAACAAATATTTTTGTGAGATTAAAATAAATATTGCTATAAACCAATTCTAAACAATGCAGGGTTTACAATTATGAAAAATATTCCCCTTATTTATTGAATGACCCTCATATATATTGAGATAAGTGCAAAACTTTGAAATAGAAAAGAGCTACCTTGTTTGGAAATTTCTAAGTCAGACAATTGTCAACTCTAACAACTTACCTCTGGTTCCATTGCAAACAGCTGTACAACATTATTGTGACAAAGCATTTTGAGTACAGCAAATTCTCGTTGCTGTATCATCAAAGTCCTCGAATCTGAAGGTTGAGTGAAAACTTTCACTGCTACCTCTTCCCCAGTACACTGAAAGTAGAAAATATTTACATGCAATTTAAGTTGACTAAAATGAAACTTGGACATGTTTAATTTGCAATGTTGTACTGATTGGAAATGATTTTTGAGAATATGATATATGACAAGGCAGTATATAGGATTTATATTCAGTGATCACAGAGGATTCTATGTAAGGGAAGAGGAGAAAAAGAAAAAGGGAGAGAATTACGTTAGTGTTATGTAGTAATAGAAAAAAATAAAGATTATTTACAATTTTGAACCAGAATTCTTTCCAAGAAGAGAATCTTTGAAAACAACAAAAGGAAGAAATATCACCATCAAAAAATGTCAATAGCAAAGATTTCTTAGACTCTCTCTTTCCATCCATTCCTTTCAGTCATCCTTCTTGGCAAGTCCTCTAGATAGCACAGCACAGAGCTGGTCAGCCAATGATAGTGTGTTCATGTGTAGGAATCCATAGTTCAATTATTCTCCAAATCAGAATCAAATAGTTTAGTCAGAAAATTACTGTTACTAAAAGTGAGAAAATTAGTCATTGAAAAATAACAATGAGTCCAATATAATCCAGATGTTCAAAGCTCATCACCCTTCATGTAGGTCAACAAGGGTTGCATTCTGTTGAAGGAAACAGCTTTGAACTTGGTGTTTGAAAAATCAGCTACAGAGCCTAAACCAAACTTATTTAGATGCCAGAATACTTTCAATATTGTGGCTTTTAAGATTCAAACCTTAAATGCAATAAGTAAGCAATCCAAACTGAAGAATACATACATTATGTGTATATAAGAACACATATTACCATGGCGAAGTAGAACTTAAATATGAATCCAGAAATGGATGGACATTTGTGTTGGAATTGGCATGAATAAACTACCATTGCCACCATCTCAGTCCTTGTACTTTTATAATCAAAAAACAGCATATGCAAAAAATCTACACAAGAATAACATGTGCTACATTTAATGGCAAGCCTTGTACAACAATCATCTCATGTTACAGTCTTACGAATGTCAGTGATGACGAATGTCATCTTCTATAATGAGCTATCTTCCCTTGTCTGATACATTTACAAACACAATGTTCTGATCATTGGTGGAAACATGAATGTTCGTATAGGCAAAGGAAATGTAGTTAAAACAATATCAACAAAAGCAGAGAATTCATATATTTAGAATTGGCAGTCAGAAAAGAAGGAAAAAGAGGTAAAAAAAGATAATGAACACAAGGTCTTTATATAGTTGTTTTAGTTTATAATAAGAGATAAAAACAAAAAACTCAAGTTCTTTTTGTACATTTGTATATTCACCTTGAATTTTAAATGTCATTTAACTTATTAATCAGAGTTTCACAATTCTGATCATCAAGTGGGTTTCAGTGATAAATTACAAACAAAAGTTCCAAGTTTGTTCTTAATAGAACTCTCCTCTTTTGGAGGTATAAAGTAAAGTCCATCCTGCTATGATATAGTCAGGTTCCAGTTGATATAACGAATGTTTACTTCTATGCCAATATTTCAATACCAATTTGAATTTTTTATTTAATTTTTCTTCTGTTCACAATTATTGCCTGCATTTGCCTTCTTTAATACTGACCATTACTCTTTAGGTTCTGTAGCATTTTTAGCTTTACATGGCCACATATATTTCAACAGCATTGCTTTCTTAGCAAGTTGCCTATTTCTAAATAAATACATGATTGTTGAATCCTTCTTTCCAGGTTCGTACCATTGCTCCAGTGTAAATCATGTCAGCAGTTATCTGCTTTTACATAGCTTGGTACACCAACATATATATTTACCCAACTCCACCGCATGAGCAGGATATAACACAAAGTCAATTATTTTTAAGTTGAGTTCAACAGGTTTGAATTCAGAGTATTCTTTCTTCTAGTCCAGTTGCCATGCCAAGATTAAAGAGGAAATCCATGAGGACATGGTACAGATATTTGCTGAAGAGTGGACAGTGAAATTCAAGTGGGTCAGGTCATCCAAAAACCTTAACAGCTGATGAATAAGTTGATGCCGTTCACTGTATAGTTTTGGATGATAGACATCTTAGTGTCCAGCAAATAGTTAGGTCCATAGGCATTAGTCTAGTTTAATCCACATTGTTTTAACTGACATCTTGGGGATGATCAAGCTGTCTGCAGGATGGGTCCCAAGAATGCTAATGCAAGAGCACAAACTGAAAAGGGTTGAAATTTTCAAGATACTTCTGACTTGCTGCCAGGTGAACCGTAAGAATTTCTACTGCAGATTAGTAACTGAAGATAAAACTGGAGTTCACCACTTTGAAAGATTCAAAGCAAACAGTGAAAACACTCTGGTTCTTGATCCACAAGTTCAAACAGGTAGTATCTGTTGGCAAGGTGATGGCTTCTGTTTCTTTATTCAGAAGATATAAGCATGATAGACTACTTGGAAAAAGGAAAAACAATTAATGGGATTTAAGAGAAGTGAAGGAAGCAATTAAGTTGAAATGCAGAGGAAAGTTAAGGGCAGGTGTGAATCTGCTCCAGGATCAAGCTCAGGTTGCAGCAGCTGAAATAAACAATTGTAGTTTTTGTGGCAGAGTGCTGACCTGGAATTGGAGAGCAATGGCTGCATCTTGGAATGTGAATGGCGAGTGTAGAATGTTAGAATCAAATAATGATCTTAAAAATCTGACCAACAAGTTGGGAGGAAAATTGACCATCAAGTAACACATCACTCAATAAGTCCCAGGCTTAACTGATAAAACAACAACTTTTAGGCAATATTTGACTTTATTCATCAACATATTCTCTTTCTTGGGTGATTCAATGATTCCAACACTTCTTGAACAATTCAATGCCTTTTTTGTAAAACGATTTGTTTTTGGCCTCAAAATATGCTTCAATTTCTGATATCACTTCTTAGAGCCAAACCTGTTACTCTGGAGCATTCTTTTGAGATCTGCAAACAGTCAGTAATCACTGGGGGCCAGATCTGGAGAATAGGGTGGGTACAGAAGCAATTTGAAGTGTAATTTATGTAGTTTTATTATCTTTGCGATCGATTCGTGACACGGTACATTGTCTTAAGGAAAGAGCATTTTTTTCTTCTACCTTTGTGGTGAGTTTTGGAGATTTCTTCTTTCAAATGCAGCAATAATGCTACATAATATTCGCTATTGATGGTTCTTCCTTTCTCAGGGTAATTGATGAACAAAATACCTTGTGGATACAGAGGCCAAAACTTTGCCTGCTGACGTTTGCATCTTTAGTCGTTTTGGATGGCTTTCACCTGCTGCTGTCCACTCAACTAACTGCCGATTTGACTTTGGCATGAAGTGGTGGATCCATGTTTCATCCATTGTCATATTTATGAAAAAACTTTTTTTTTTTGCATTGAAACAGTTGCAAACAATGCTCTGAATCATTGATGCATTGTTGTTTTTGATTGACTGTGAGCAAACACAGCACCCACTTTGAACACAGCTTTTTCATTGAAAAATATTCATGCAAAATGGTGAATACACTGCCTTCTGATATCTTCAACTTCTCTATTATCTCATGCAACTTCAATTTACAATTGGCCAAAATGAGTTTGTGGAGTTTTTTGGTATTTTCTTAGACAACTGCTGAATTTGGGCAATCTGAGCGTTCAGCATCATTTGTGTTTGTATGATGGCATTTAAAGTCAGCATACCACCTCTTAACAGTTGTTTCTGACAGAGTAGAGTCTGAATAACACTTATCAAGCCATTGCTTTACTTGAACAGTATTTTTTCCCCATCAGAAAGCAATGCTTTATCAACATGAAATTCTGATTTTTCCATTGTTTTGAAAATTTAAAACAGTAGATTCACTTGAATAACTTAATTTGTAAACTAATAATCCAACTAGGCTCCAATTTTGACACATGCCATTTGAAGGTTAGTACTTTATAAAAATCATATGGATCTTTTATTAGTGGCACCATCTATATATCAGGCCCAGGACTTATTGAATGATGTGTTAGCAGTCATAAAATTAAACATGAAAAAGAAAAAAAAATTATGTTCTGAGTTTAAAGAGTGATTAGTACCAAATTGTCTGATTTGAAAAGTTAAGTTCAGATTCAAAGAATGGCTAGCATCAGATAAAAAATAAGACAAATGAATGTCTTCTTCATGAGCAATGAAAGTAGGTGGAACTTCTTTCTTTAGAAGAAGTCAACCTTTTGATTGGTCTAGGAGGGAATAGCTTCTCAGAAAACATTTACTGTTTGATCCCTTCTTCAATCAGAGTCAGAAATTAGTATAAAGAAAAGACACTTTGCATTACCATCACCAAAATTAAGTACTGCCAATAAAGAACTTTGTAAATGAACTCTTTTTCTTCTTCTTTTATAGAAGAAATAGACAATAAACCTTATTGTTAAGTGACTCAGCAGATTTGATGTTTCTTTTGAAGTTGTATAACATTGTTACATGGTGCATTGGAGACCTAGAGGGAGAGAATCGTGAGAATGATTTTAATAGTAGAGAAATTATCAGCAAGGATTTTAGAAGAATAATATCAGTACATTGATTTTTAGAAGTATGATACAGCACTTATCAAAATGGAAAAGAAGCAGGAAATATTGTTTAATTTTTGGCTAAGGCAGAAAAATGAAAAATATGAAATTATTTTTTTTAAATCAGAAAGAGAAAGAAAGAGAAAAAGTTAAAATATCAATTTTGATTGTACTAACAGTATCATCAGAGGTGGCGTAGTTAAAACAATGACAAGTTGAACAGATGGGGTCAAATGGAAGATTGTATGGGAAATAGACACTGAGAAATTAAAAATTTTGCTTATTTTCTTTTCTTTGGAAGACTGAGAAATTTGCTGGATGTGACATGTTGGTCATGTGAGGAGAAGGCTGCCTACTGCAGAGAGAGGGCACAGCAGCCAATATATGGAAGTGGGAGGAACCCCCCCTCTAAGTAATGGTCACAGAGATTCAACTGTTGGAGTAGCAGGAAGCAATCATGAATGGAATTAATTACTGAAATCTAATTAAGTAAACCATTGATGAGATATGCCCACTTGGAAATAAGAGAAACAATTATATAAACCTTGATTTTTCCTTAAATAAGACAGACTGGTGACAGAAGACAGAAGTAGCAGCCAGCAGTAAACCTCATCACTTCTAATTTGAAGCCTTGATTGGTTTCTTTGATTAATGGCATATCAACCTTTGTAGGTTATGTAATGCCAAAGTCATTCTCCTAGAAGAACAGTAGTGGTACTATTTAACCCATAGCTGGGAGGATATGGGGGTTCATACCTTTCCCAAGGGTACTTGCCCAAAAGTGAACGTAATAGCATGACTGGAGTACGAACTCGCTTACTATGATTTTGCAGTCCATCATTCTAACCATTACACCACGAAGACATCCCCTTGAAGCCTTGTGTCAAACCTTTTGAGTCAGAGAAGCGAGAATCACAAGTTAGTAACGGGAACCTGAAGAGACAGAATTCACTGCTGAATTGTGAACAGCTAAATGACTTAGATTTTGTGATAAGCTTTGCTTACTACTACAACTAGACTGACTGCTGAGATAAAAAGGGACCAGGTTTCTGAATGGCATTACTTCACTGAATGGAGAAGGGATTGTATGGTCAGACTCATTTATTTTTAAAAACTGAGTTATTTTTTTTTTTGAAAATGGACTTATTTTTTTTGTTGA
This sequence comes from Sepioteuthis lessoniana, assembly GCA_963585895.1. NCBI lineage: Eukaryota > Metazoa > Mollusca > Cephalopoda > Myopsida > Loliginidae > Sepioteuthis > Sepioteuthis lessoniana. The sequence continues at coordinate 2,054,954 of OY757943.1, read as the reverse complement.
GTAAACTTTTTTTTAATTAATTACTGACCTTTGACTTTTGACTTCAATTTAGTATTCTTCAAATGATCAACCCTGTCTGATTTATTTGGCAATCGACGAGTAGCAACATAAGTTATCTGGATCTAAAAACGTGGGCAGATGACCAGACAAGCTAGGTTCAATCCTTCATTGAAGCAGTGACCAGCTAGTAGTTGAGTGGATGACTAGGTGACAGTTGTAGCAGTTCTAATCCGACCATATAAAGGATGCAAGAGGCAAAAGTTACATCATCACACAAAGGAACTGATATACATGATGCATTCAATAAATTTCCAGGCTTTTTTGCACAGGCATTTAAAATTGTCATAGACTCTTGAAAATTCAGTATGTTATTGCTATACATCTTATGAGATGACTGACCAATTTTAATGATTTTAGGTTCAAATGAACAGTTACAGCTGCAACTGGAATACACCCTACTAAAGCCTGATTGTCACAGCTGGTGAATTTCAAAAATGCAATCTGGACTTTAGAAGAATGATATGCAATAAAATTCTGTTTTAAGCTTGGAAAAAATGCCATGTGATGAAAGCTGGGTCTACCGCTATGACCCAGAGACCAAGAGATAGAGTTCCCAGTGGAAGCATGCTGGCTCTGCCAGATCCAAGGCCAGACAGAGCAAATCAACCCACAAACTTTTGATGATCCTTTTTTTGACAGCACTGGCATGATCTACATGCATTGGGTTCTAACTGGACAGTCAACAAGAAATACTATGTTGAGGTTTTAAGGGAATTTAGGAAGAGATTATGTCGGAAGAGGCCAGCACTCTTCAAATCATGTCAGTGGCATTTCTACCAGGACAATACACCAGTCCACAACTTCATCCTTGTCACAGACTATTTGACCAAGATGGGCATCAACACAGTTCCTCACCCTCCCTATAGTCCAGAGGAGATTACTTTGAAGGGGACTAGGGTTTTATGTGTGTACTATCAATAAAAGTGCCCATACGAAAAAAGTCTGGAAATTTATTTAATGATCCTTGTACTTGTGTGGACACAATAAATTATTCTAGGGCTTCATTACTAGAACTTGCCATCACACCAAGATTTCAGAGTTTTGGTTATTCTAACCAGTCCATCAGGGAACAAGACTTGATGTTCAAACAAATGGAGCAGGTGTAGGGGGTTGCAGCTTTGATATGCTACCCCATACACTTTACTCACTAACCCTAACTCCATCTAACTACTTCTTCCCGTTTCCTAAACAAATTTTATCAATGTAGTTGTCATTTTGGAAACATTGATAAGGTCAAAGGTGCTGTCGAGGAATTTTTGGAAGATTTTAATGCCACTTTCTTTTTTGATGGGATTGTAATGCTTAAGCATCATTGAACCAAATGCATTGATATCAAAGGCGGATTATAATGAAAAATAGAGAAAAAATTTTTTTCCCGGATTCCTTCTAGGTAAAGCTTAGAACTTTTTGAACAAACCTTATATATATATATATATATATATATATATATATATATATATATATATATATATACACACACACACACTTAATTAGAAATGAATATGTATTTACCTTTTTTTGTCCCATGTAGACTATACTTGTAGCTCCACGCCCGAGAACATTGTTCATATCCCAGACATAGTTTTTTGTCTCTCGGAGTTGACGTGATGCCATGTTTTGTAGATGGCTTTTTTAATGAATTTCTGTTTGAGCTTTTTAAGTCTGTATTGGACAGGTCGCAAGTAGTATTGTTGAAATAGAATAAAATGCAAAGTTGAATGTATTTAACCATCATTACATTGCATAGTCAATGTACAAAAATTAGAGAATCCAAGTCATTAGTAATCTGAAAAAAAAAAAGAAATATTACCAGTAAATAAAACAATCAAATGATTAGTTGGTCAGTTTTAAGTTTTGAAGTGGGTGAAATGCCACCCCCACTACCACCATCAACCATATAATGTTTCCCAGGGGAGGAGGAAAAGGAGAGTACATTGTTACACTCTAAGTCAAATCTCATTATGATTCATGACCATCTTCATCATGGTCAAAAGTATAATAGGTCATCAAAGGTCATCAGCTGATTGCTATAGATGTAGTGATGGGCAAGTCACATGACCAAAGATTAAAATTTTTGGGTCAATTAGAAGGCACTGCAGATGAAATCAGCAAACACTTCTACAATCCCATCAAAAACATAACATCCTGAATCCCTCATTTAGTCAGTTCTCATTCTAATGAATGAAAACAGACCGAATGTGGGATTCTTGTAGTTTCTCAATGGCCAGACACAGTGATCAGAACATACTTTTTCTGAACTAAGCCATTTCACCTCACACAGAAATGAACAAAGGCCACTATAAGTAATTTTATTCTTGAACATTTACCAACATCATCATCAAACAGATATTCAACAATTATGTTCTTATTAAAAATGTTTTTTAAATGGATAAAAAATTTGATGATTTCTACTTTTTATCTTAAAGTAAAAGTCACTGAAATATTAAAATATATTTCTACCCTTTTCTGGGGAGAAACATGGTCATGGGTGAGAGACAAACTACCAAGTTTTAGGAAGATGTTAGTCTTGAAAATTGTTCTACCATATGCCATAGAAAAATAGCATGCAGTCTGCATGGAACTTGTGGCCCAAACAGTTGAGACTTGTGATCTAGAAACATCCCCAAAAGGACACCATTACCACCAAGGAGAGTACATTCAAACAATTTGAACTTTTTTTTCAATATTTTCAAGAAACTAACAAAATAAATAAAGACAGTTTTATTTGATGTCTTTCGAACATTTAAAATTTTTTAATCATGACATTTTTCAGTTTTCTTCAGCTATAACACCCAAATAAAAGTTAAAAATCTGCTTTCCATATATGATTGTTGTTGGTCTACAACACTGAAACTATTAAAGTTAAAATAGACATTTTGAAGAAGAAAAATATTTTGAATCTTTCCATTTTTTTTTAATATTAAATGGTATGAAGCAGAATGAATAAAAAGAAAAAAAATTATTATATAAAATTCCTATTTTAAAAAATATACACACAAAAATGATTACATTGAAGGTTAGTGCATTTTCTTTCACCTTCTTAATGTTTAGATTGTTTTATTTAACTTTTTTCTTTTTTTTTTTTTTTTTTTTTTACTTACTTGGAAAGTTATCAAAATAAAACATTCAAAATCTAAAAAAAAACAATGTATATGGATGAGACAGTGGATCTTGACAATCATTACAAAAAATTATTAACACTGACTTTATTTTTTTGTTTTTTTTTATCTTTCTTAATGAAAAGTATTTACATAGTTTCATATTCTAATAATACTTAAAAAAATGGTTAACATTATCCATTCACAATCAAATGTACAAACTGTAATAAATATATACATTAATTGCACTCAAGCACTGAACAACAGAATCTCTTTACATAAAAGCAACATCAAATTACTAGAAAATAGAAAATTTTATATATCAAAACACCTTTATGAATGCATTTGACTAATGGCTACTCGTTCCAAATAACAGAAAAAGACTTCATAGTTATATCTAAACCAACATTAAACAGAGCCTAACTACACACACAAACATATACACACTGACTAGCTTAAAAACTCATCTATAAATGGGGTCAAATGCATTCTCACCCACATCAAATTCCCCCTATGCTCTTGAAAAAACATCAAAACAATCTTTACTTTAAAAAGAATGGTTAGAATTTAACATAGCCATTAAAATCCCCAGAAGAGGATGTAAAAGTTTGAATCATATGTAGAACACAAGTATATAAATAATAAAAATCTAAATACCAAATATGAAATCATTTGTGGACCTATTTATTTTGAAATATTTACCTTTATCTAGTTGGACCAACAACAATCTTATATATATATATATATATATATATATATATACGCACACATTACTCAATATTGGATGTTGAATCAATTAGATCACAGTCAAACATTATATTTCTTGTGAGATTTTCACACCAGCATTAGCTGGTGGTTTATACTGGAGTCAGAGTAACAGCAAGTCCCTTCAGGTCTCCAGGCCTCTCCTCAGTATTCTGGCTGATTTTAACAATATTGTAGTTTGAATGGTCACAAATTTCCAATTCTTCCAACCCACTTTCCAAGCCTTTAGGTAACATTACAAGTGTACCAATTACAATTGGTATCACCATTACTCTCAAATTCCACAGTTTCTTTGGGTTCTCTGGCAAGGTCCAAATACTTGTATCTCTTTTTGTTTTCTTTAACTTTCACTCTGTGGGTCTGCCTGTATGGCAAAGTTCACTATAAAACTGGTTTGTTTTTTTTTGTTGATTATCACTCATCAATTGGCTTGGTCTTGTAAGTTAAGATTAGGTGATCTGTTTGTTGTTATTATCATTATTATTATTAATAATGATGATTCTAAATTATTTAAAAACTGTTGAGATGATAAATGATAAAGTAATCAACTAAAATGAATAAACAATAAAAATATACAATAGTATTTGAGACGTCAATCCTACAAATGAATTAAAGTAATTTATAAATATACGCTAACAATGAATATGTTGGGTCAGTAAAATAGTAATTCTTGTGTATGGAGTGAGTGAAGAAGAGGATCTCTGTGATTGGATGTATTAATCATGTGATGAGCCGAGAAGTCTTAGCGCAAAAATCCAAAATCCAGTCAGATAGATTCCACCAGGCGTTCAGTGAGGCAGTGACATTAAAAACTCTGAGAGAGGCAACCCTAAGATACCAGATATCTTTTTCAACATGCTGGTAAGTCCCTTAAACTCAACTTTATACACAGGAAGGACTGTATATTGTTATTGATCATTTCATGTGTTGGTTAATAAATTGTTAGAATTAAACGAAGTATTAATTCATTTATTTGTTGCTGTTAGCCTTAGAATAAACGCTATAATAATATAATAAATAAAAGAAATAAACTAGATAAATACATATGAAAACAATGCCAATGAGGCAAACAATATGAGCACTAGCACTGAAATGATGTGGTACTTGTGTGACTGTCAGAGATTGAGGCTGGCACTGGTAAACATGCTGATTTTTTGGGTTTGGCAAAATAAACAAAACAGGTAAGTTTTTGGTAGACTTTGTTCCCAAGTACTATAAAAAAAAAAAAAAAAAATCTAACTCAAGCAATCATCCCCCTGAATAGACATGTTTGCTCTTCTACAGATTAAACTATAATAGTTCTAAGTATTGTAGTTTTAACCTAAAACAGATAAAAAATCTTTTTCAAAAATGTCCTTAAAAAAATAAAAAAAAGAGAAAGAAAAAAAAAAACATTTTATAAACTCTAAAAATAAACCTAAGTCAGATGTGTTGATGCCAGACCCTAATGCAAAAATTCCACATTTAACGGATATCCCACCTAACTCCTTAGGGATAGGAATTAACCAATAGAATTAGAAAACAAAATTTAACTTCAGCAACAACTCAGGATAAGAACCAATAACTTGAAAGGGGTCAAAAGAAAGAGAGAGAAAAGAGAAGCATAGCAAAAAAAACTCTTTCAACTAATAGACCCCAAGGTATTCAAGAAACATAATAAACCAGCTTCAAAAAATAAACAAGAAAAAAAAAGAAAAGAAAAAATATTCAAGTGAGTAATTTCTTTTTCTTCACCGACAAGCACCAATACACTCAAAGAACTGTTATGGAAAATTACTTCTGACACCAAAATAATTGCAAACTAAGGATTCTTTCCACTATGACACACATAATTAAAAATAAAAAAACATTGTTATCATTTATTTCCAGTATTTCTATGTTCCTGGTATTTCTTGTTTGTTGAAATTCTTTTGTCCATTTCATTCCTGAAGATAAGTTTATGATTATCCATCTTATACAAGCAACAAAGTTTTTCCTGTAACAGAATTGTAAAAAAAATAAACAGCATTTTTGGCTTTTTTAAAAAAAAGTCCAAGTCTTCTTGCTTTATTCCCATTTTTTATGGTATGTCAATATAAAATTCATTTTGCTACATAGTAAAATGGTTGCACACTAATAAAGAAAAGGTGTAAATTGTTGATTGAACTTGAGAGGTTGAATATCAAATAATGTCTTATCATTCAGAAAAGAAAACATGGTCTTTCGGTCCGTTTTTATAATTTCCTTTGCAATTAGGTATTTAATGAAAGGGCAAATTGTAGTCTGCCCTGTTACATTAAGAAGAAAGGAAATACAGGAATGAGGACAAGAACATTGATGAGTTTCAAGAAGTTTAATGACAGCCAGAAAGATAACCCTTCGGCTGTGAGTTCGATACATGGAAGAAAAGAGTTGCAAATGATAGAGCCGGACTTAAACATCTAACCTTGAAGTTTCGAGGACCAGTGGGTCTAGGAGGAATGAATAAATGATGAAAGAATGAATTCCTAAAGGAACACTGTCCCAAAAGTTGAATGTACTCATCTCATTGTTGCAATGGTCTGTTACTGCTGTTGGAATCGTCAAGAAGGCTCAGTGAAGAAGAAGAGTATTAGTCTGTCCTGCTCAAAAAATATGTAAGGAAGAGAGGACGAAAGAATGTTACACCGCCTTTTATTTTGCCTAGGGAAGTCATCTGGGCAGAATGGCATAAATCATTCTGATTGGACGAAATATATAAATTCAAAACTCCAAAGGCCAAAACAATTCCCGCACGAAATAATAATTTGAAATTCTTTCTTTCTGCTACAGGTACAACACATCTATAAGGTCTTGTTTTTGCTTATAAATTGATTTGATATTTAAAAGAAAAAAATAGATAAATAATTGAAAATATCATGAAAAATCTAACACACTAACAACATTTTTCCTAAAAGACTGAAATGATGACAGCACATTTTCCTCGAACCACAGAGTTGGCTTCTTTCTCTTTCGGTCGTCTCAGCTAAGCATGTCAACAGACTAATAAATACTTATCGGAGCTGCCTGCAATTCTTGGACACAGCTATTATCAACTTTGCTTGAGAAGTGGCTTAACTTGTTGTAGGAGGAGATTTGCTTATAGTGGAAATGAGCACCAGGTTCAACTCTTAGTTTTCACTTACCTGGTAGTTTGCTCAGAATTTGTTGCCCCTAACTGACGTCTTTCAAAAGACACATTACATGAATGCCTGATTGTGCCCATAGCAGCAGTGGTTTTGATCATATTTACCAACCCCTCCGCTCGGGCAGGATATGATACAAGGTCAATTTTTAAGCGGAGTTTAACAGGTTTGAATTCAGAGTTTTCCTTCTCCTAGACTAGTTGCCACACCAAGGCTGAAGAACCTAGTCTGCCCTACTATTTACCCATAGCTGGAGGGAAAATAATTGGATTCATACCTTTCCCAAGGGTATTAGTGCTATGTGAAATGCAATCAGCCTCGTCCAGGATTTGAACTCGTGTCGCCGTGTTCATTTCCTACGACGATAACCATTACACCACGGGCACCTCCAAGTGATATGTTGTTCGACTATGAACAGATCTGTGTACTTTAGGATTACCTTAAAGCAGTAACAGCTCACATCAAATCCCAAACAGCATGTACAGTTTGATGTTGCTTACATTCCTTGGACAACAATGATTCTCAGAAGACAGGTAGAAAATTAAGAGTGTTTCTGGTGATCCTAACCGTGGTTCAAATTGGGATTTGGTGACATAAGAGGGTAAACTTTTCTGATTATGATCTGATTGCTTGTTTGAGACAATCAGCTTAAAATAAAAATCAGATGTGATAGAAAATGTTTAGACCACATAACATTCAAGAAAGGTAGGTGAAAGCAACAAGCTTGGTCATATGAAAGGGGGCTATGCTGGAGTCTGTATTCTCTCCCTGTGCGCATATTCCCATTTTGGGACCACACCCCCAGGTAAGTAGGTGTTGACCATTAATCTTAGCAGTATGATAGTGTCATGGCCCCTTTTTAGGCTTTTCAGAATTCTCAAACCACAGTTTTTTTTTCAATCTCTCTCCAATCTCTCACCTTGAAAAGCATTACTCCCCTTTTTTATCTTTTCTCTGCCTCTTTTGCTCCTCTCCCCAATCAATCATCAAATCTTTTCTTTGCCCGCCTTAATTTTTCACCCCACTTCCTTCTGTAGGGATTGTTCAGCTTGTTTTTGGCTTTTTCTGAAAAACAGTGACCTGAAATTAGAATGAGCAGTACAGAGGGAGTAACCAAATTCCCTTTACACTTTTTTTGGTGTTTTTCTTGGATTTGTTTAACGAACTTGTCCCTTATAGAATTAAAAAAAAAAAAAAAAAAGACTTATTTGTACTATATTCCATCCCATTGTTTATATTCCGTCTCACAAACATTCAACTTTTCCCATTGTGTTATCTTTTCTATTTCAGGGTTTAGCAAGGATTTTAAGTAGGTATCTTTTCATAGGGAATTGGTTATTTTTGGTGTTAAAAGTATCAATGGACCATATGAATATGTTGTTATTATATAGTATGATGGGTCAGCGAATGAAGCTTAGTTCTTTCAACAAACAGAAGACCACTCCTTTATCAAATTTAGGGCTTCATGCTCAATTACAAATGTAATTTTTCATTTTGTAATAAATATCATACTCAAATTTGGGGTTGAAAACAGCAGCGTTTGTTGGCGTAATTTAAAACAACAAACACTGATTCACTAACTAATTAAATGGCAAACTTTTTCTTGTGATACAAATTTTCCCTAGGTTTTTGTATTTTGCACTTTTAAACATCCATCGTTGATTTAACATCACTTATCCCTCATAGTCCTGATGATGGTTCATTAGAACTGAAACGCTATAGTGTCAATTTTGCTTCTCAATAAATCTCTCCTACTTTGATTACCTTGTCATTAATTTTTCCCTATATACAACACACCTTTACAGAGAAACACTTAGGCCCCTAAATAGATACATATATTTATCTACACTTATAGTCAACTAGCAACTATATACATACATACATACACACATACATCTAACTATATGTATTAACACAATAAAAGTTCATAGTATCTAACGTCTTCCCTAATCATTTTGTCATCATTTATTTTCAGCCGCAACATGTGCATGAAAATAGATCCTGAAAATTGCAACATGTTATTTCATGACAATAGAAAATTTTGGGGAATATCGCAAAATTTTCACTTTGAGTTTTTTCCAATTTTGGTTTGGTTTGTTTTCAGTTTGTTTAATGGCATATCAACTTTTGTTGCTTATCTAATGCCAAAGCTATTCTTAGAGAACAGTAGTGGTACTATTCAACCCATAGCTAGGAAGAGGATAAGGAGGTTCATACCTTTCGCAAAGGCATTAGTCCAAAAGCACGACTGGAGTTCAAACTCGCTTACTACGATTTTGCAGTTCATTGCTTTAACCATAAGACCATGAAGACACCCCCTCCAATTTTGAAATTGGGTTTGTTATAAGCTTTCATAAGATAGTTTTTTTCTCATCTCCATTCTAAAGTGTTTTAAAATCAGTTAGAATCAAGTGTTTTCACCAGTTAGATGTGTTTGAAAAATTTATGGTCAAATATTAAAAAAAAGTTTTTAATTTTCAAAAAAGTTAAATTTTTAAGCAGCTCTTACTCCATGGCAGTATGTCAAAAACATTCCATCTACTTGACTCTAATAATAGGACTGGAATAGTCAACCACATACCAAACATTCATTTGATTAGAAGTGTCTTTCATTATTAACGAGGTGTTTAAATAGGCAAGAAAATAAAATATCCAGAAAATAATGAATGTTTTTTTTATTTTTGGAATTCAATAATTCATTGCAGAAACATCAAAACCATAGAAGCACATCTAGAGGTTGAGTCTAGATCTTAAAAAATAAAATATCTATATTTATCGTAAACTTTGATTAGAACCCCCTAAAAATGGACTAGATTCAAAAATTATGAAAATCTTTTAACTAGAAGGGTGTGACATCTTTTACCTTGAGTGTTTTAGTACATAAGGTTTAATGTATGTACTTTGTGTGTGTGGGTGTATGTACTTTGTGTGTGTGGGTGTATGTACTTTGTGTGAGGATGAATATCTTAAGTGAAGATGGTCAGGTTGAAAAGAACACTCTAGCTGAAAGTTTAGAGAGTTCGATTTTATTGTCATCCTTTTTAGGGTATCCTTGAGACATACAGTCTGGAAATATTTCTCTGCTTGGCCTTATGGGTGGTCTGTGTCTGGAAGTAGAATGATTCACCCCTGCATATATGCAGGTGGAGGCATTTGGTTGGCACTGACCAGAAAGACGATTCTGAGATGAGATTTAGCCGTGAGGGAAGGCAGGTTTATAAGCGGAGACAAGAGAGATGAGTTGAATACAGAAAATGGAAGCAGTTTGTTAGTAGTAACCAGATATAGCGGTAGTGATTGTTTAGAATTCATACCAAATGCTAGAAGAGATGGGGTGCAGAGCAGTGTTAGAAAAAGGTCCCAGAGTGTCACACCTATCTTTTCTCTAGTCCTTCAAATCTTGTGTGGCTTTTCTTTTTCCTTGTGACACTACTATCCTTTGGGGTCGTGTACTGTGGTGATATGGATCTGCATAATGCAACATGTGGCACAGCAAAATATGCACACAGTGTAACAAAGAAGAGACCATGCAATGACGTGTGCAATGGTGATAGGTCAGGAGGCTACATCCAAAGGGTCCACATTTCCATATGCAACAATTTCAAAGACTTTTAAACTTATTTGCTTTAAAATGTTGACATATCAGCTTTACAATAACAATTGTCATTGGCAAACAAACCCTAACATTTCCAGAACAACTTTCTCAATTCAGAGGCTTACAGAACAGAAAGAACCTATGGGACCATATCCTCCACCAAATCCCAAGTCAATATTTTACCAAACTATGAAGGATTTACATCACTATGTGTATCAAGATTGTAAGTTTTATTGTACCATAGGACCAACGTTTTGTGCTGTAAAGAAAGAAGTCCGCAGAAAAAGAAATACTCAAACTCGAAGGTAAGGGAAGAAAATAGAGCAGTCGTTTTTATTCAGCTATGATCACTGCAACTCGAAAAGTTCCTTCTTCTCCCTTCCTCTCGGTGGTGATGGAGTGTGTGTGAGAGTTGGCTGTTTGACACACACCTGTCACAGCAGATAGGTCATAGCAGACTGGGGTATGATGGGTCGGGACCTCCGGAACCTTTAACACACCCGTTTTGACAACTACCAACTCTCCCAAAATCACATTACTTGTTTTCTTATATAGAGATTTTGGGGAATAAATCGAAGATCCTTGAATGTTCGATGTCACTAGTGAAACACGTGATGATACATCCGTGATTATTTTAAAATCACGTCTAACTTTGCAGGTCATTCTGCCTGCACGCGCTAGTCTCGTGACACCTTCACTGATTGGCGACAGCACCCGTCCATAATATTACATTATGAACAAAAACTACATATTATTTAGTTCACTTATTAATTTTATAAGAAAAATCTCAATATATAATAAATTCCTACTTTTAGATTGCCCTCATACATTGTGATCACTATCAGAGAGCTGAATAACTATTTTTATCAATATTTAATTTTCATTATGTATTTATACGTCTTTAGATAATATAATATGGTAAATGATATACAACTGATAATTAAACAATGAGTTTTCCTAAGAAGGAACGCTTAGTGCTCTTTAAGAATAAAGAAATTATTACACAGAAGATTTTGTATTACATTGTTTTGATAGAATGATGATAGAATAGGTCTACATGTGAATAATGTACATATGTTTAGAAGTATTTAAGTGTGGTAAGATACATTTCCCCTTACTTCTTAAGTAGTTCTGGGATTCCATGTGGTAACATGCACCTCTTAAAGAGAGTCTATGTACCCCTAACAGAAGGCTTAAGGGTACATGAGCATCCTACACTCGTTGACCTGCTGAAATATTCTAAGTAACAAACAATTAACTCATCTTTTGTGTTTCAGTTAAAATAACAAATGTTATTTATTTATGACTAATGGTTCACTTGTGCGGAAAATATATACTTACATATTTTTTTCAATGTATTTTTGAGCAAGAAATTGAAAAAAATCATAATGATAAGAACATCTGGAAGCTGGAAATACTTGCATAATTAACACCCAGTTACTGACTTATTGAGTGCAGTCTAAAATCTTCATGATCAAAAAATAGAATGGCCTGTAGGCTTTTTGAGATCACTGACTGGTGGACATAGTGGTGAGCAATTATATATAAAGGAATTAAGCCTTTTTGGGCGAATTGAAAGACACTGCAAACTGAAGTCAATGATTTCCTGATCATAGAAAGTATCAGTCTATTTATTGATTCTTAACATTTCTTTCACTCCTGCTATTGAACAAAATCAGCAAATTGTTCCTCTTCCACTCTCTCTTCTCCTGTGTTACCATACATGAATATAACACTATCTTCTGTGTTTACAGAAGTCGGATGCCAAGGTTTTATTGCTAATTCAACCTCTGCATATCTGACTAAACTCGGCTTCCCATCAACACAAAAATGGGAATATATCAAGAGGCTCCAAGATCAGACAAAAGCTGGATCTGGTATGACAAAAAAAAAAACCAACAAAGCTTGGTGGTATTGTAAAGTACTGCTGGGATGTCCTGGGTTAATGCTAATGATGCTTTGGTTCTAAAACCATGCTTGACCCCAGATGTCATCATCTGAAGAAGGCTTTTTTAGTGGCATTACTGTTGCTGTTGTCTTTGCTGTAGTAGTAGTAGTAGTATGAATTTATGTATGTGATTAGGTGATTGTATTAGTATTTAAATGTTTCAAATTTGAGCAAGGCCAGTGCTAGGGTCCTAGTCCCCTCCCCCAATCTATGTAACATTGATAGAAAATATATGAAACCTGTCTTTTTGGCACCCCTAAGCAGATGTCGACAGTCAGGAGGTTTGAAGGTAGTATAAATGGGTGCTACCTGTGATATCTTTCTGTATATATTCTTTCTTGTGTATAAATAATCATCATCTAATTACAAAGCTGTTTTTTCTTGCTTAACTGAGTTATCTTAACATTGCTACAACACCTCAACAACTTCAGAGGGTGTTTCTGTGGTGTAGTGGTTAACATGCTTGGCTGTGACATCAGAGTAAGTGAGATCAAACTCCAGTCGTGCTATTACGTCCATTTTTGGACTAACACCTTTGCAAAAGGTATGAACCTCCTTATCCTCTCCCTAGCTATGCATTGAATAGTACCACTACTGTTTTCCAAGGATAGCTTTGGCATTAAATAACCAACAAAAGTTGATATGCCATTAAACAAACTGAAACCAAACCAATTACTTGAATTACCGATTTCCTTTTCAGCTTAAGTTTTTCTTTAACATTTATCTGTTGATTATTGAATAAACATTCATTTTATTATTTTTTACATTTGATTTTAAGAAAACATAAAAAAGCTTTTAGTATCAAGCTTTAATATTCATACAAATATGAGTCCAAGTTAATGTTATAAAAAATAATGAGTTTTATTCTAAAGGGACAATTTAAAGGAAAAAATTTGGAAATTTAAAAAGAAAAAAAAAAGATACATAAGTTTTTAAGATGAATGTGAACCATGATGACCCAATGGAGAATATTACCGCTAAAACTTTATTTTTTAATTTCTTTTGATTAATCACTAAATAATCCAATTAAAACACAATAAGAAAAAAAAAACTTTTTGAGTACTCATTTTTAGAGTACTTACAAGATGTTTTTTTTAAAATGCACCATGACTGTTGCTTATTGAAAATATCAAACTTTATTACACTTCCACTATATTTGCCATGGGGTTGCTATAGTTCACCATGGGCGGTTTTAAAAAAAGGTGTGATCAGAATATGAAGCTATGTAAACACTTTTCATTAGGAAAGATAAAGACAAAAAATGTCAGTGTCACTGATTATTAGGGGGGTTTGTCAGGATCCAATGTCTCAGTCATATACATCATATCTTAATTTTGAATGTTTTATCTAAAGAAAAAAACAAAGGCAATCAAAACATTAAGATGAAGAAAAATACTGGTTAAAATTAGCAGTAGCTTTCCTACTGTCTAATACCAACGTTATTAGACGAGAAAAAAAAAATCAATTTGTGCATGTATATTTTTCAGAAGAGAGATCTTATATGATAAACTTTTTTTTTGTATATCAGATTTTTAAAATGTTTTTACAAAAATAAAAATTTTGATACATAAGCATAGCAGGAGTAACCCTAACCCTAACCCTCCCCAATCAGAACTTTAAGTAAAAAAAATAAAAAATCTCGTTGTCAAAGTAGGGTTTTTACAAGCAACAAAACAGTACCAAAAACTCCAACCTAATAAAGCTGTTTTAAATAAGACACATAGATTTCTTTTATCATTTCAACAATTGACAACAAGGACAAGATTCTACTAATGACCACCATGTCTATTGCTAGGACAACACCGTCAACCATATTTGAGCCCAGTGCCAACAAGGCTAATGTTTACCAAGGTTTTTCCAGCCGCATTGAGACATGGGAAATGTAGTATAAAGTTGCCCCAGTGGAGAAACTCAAAAAAGGTTTTTCTGAAGAAGATCAGGAACAGCCTGCAGTGAAAATTTCCAAGGAGAATGTCTAAAGACAAACTTGAAGGCAGATTTCAACTAGGACCTAGAGACACTAAAACGAGCAAGTTTTAACATCATGGTCCAAAAAACTAAGGGACGAAGAGGTACAAGTCAACACAAAACTAGATCTTGTTCCATTTTCAATTTCACAAGAACCTGACAAGAAATAGACACTTTTACATATTCCCCCTTCAGTTATGGGTTAAATAGTATTATTGCTGTTCTTCAACACGGATGGCTTTAGCATTAAATAACCCTTGAAAGTTGATATGCCATTAAAGAAAGAAACCAAACCAAAGACTCTGGCCTATTATTTCTGGCATCTCCAATGTTACTGTTATTCAAGATGATTTTGTTATAGCAACAGCAAATAATGAACACCACAACAGGGCATTTGAGCGTGTCACCATGGCCCTAAAAAAGCAGGACTTAAATGTCAGTCCTAGAAAATGTGTACCTTGACAACCAAAGATTCCTCTCTGGGGATTCATAGAAAACAGACTTGGGATTCAGCCTGATCCAGCAAAGGCCCAGGTGGTACAAGAAACAAGAAGACCCACATCAAAGGATGAAATAAAGTCCTTCTAATGCATGATAAGGGCAATTGGTACCTTTATTCCTTACCTCACTGCAGCCATAGCAAATTTATGTGAATTGACTAAACAAAATAATTCCTTCAAATGAACAGAAGCTCATGAAAAGGACTTTTGCAGCAAAGAAGAAGCATTCACTAGAGATATATTTCTTCGACACTATGACACCAACAGGAACACCTTTATCTTTATTGATGCTCATGTTGCTGGTCTCAGCATAATTCAATGGAAGAGACCAGAGCAATCTCTCTTGCTTCATGATCCACAACTGCTGCTGAAAAAAATATTTCCAACCACCAGTGACTTTGGACTACGTCAATTCTATCATATCCTCACTGGATTACTGTTTTACCGACCAACAGCCTCTCAGTGGAAATCTAAAAGGAAGCCACCAACCAAAATTGAAAGGATCCTCTCATGTCACCAAGACTGTTGTTTACAAAAGGGGCAAAGACGTCACTGCCAATTTCATCAAACAACTCCTAAAAAAGACAAAAACTACCAAAACTATCACAAGCTGCAGACCACCATAAACTACTGTCTATTCTCCAACAACAACATTCTTTCCTCAATCACTGTAAAAGAGGAACATTTGTGCACGGCTCAAAAACAGGACAGCATCTTGTCAGGATTGAGATCTTCATTGTCCTTTGTCAAGTATGATTAATGATCCTATCCTAAAGGCATACAATAAAGTATTCAACAAATTGTTGATTGATGATGACATCATCTACAGAGGAGACAAGATGCTTCCTGTGTTAAAATGTGTCAACAAAACAAAAAAAAAAATCCTGTCTCTCTCCTACTGCCATAGCGACACACACAGTCCACCTCTCCGAATGTCTCCTTCTTTCATTCCAGCTGTTTGGATAGAGCTTGGTAACACGCCTATGTAAAACACCATGCATTTGCATAGACAAGCCAGTTACCAATCACAGTTTCCATGCCTACCCACCTCAACTCGCTTTGGGGGTGTCAAGTCAACCGAGCAACTCATTACATGCCCCATTGATCTTAAGATCACAAAGCTCCTCAGCTCGAGAGAAGGTTGTGTCTGCCTGATGACTGTGTCCACATATACACAACTTACACCCTTGACATATTGGGATGATCACACAGCCACGAACCCACTAGCTCTGAGGAGGCAGATTTCTAGATTCATCTCGTGCTCCCTTGGTGTGATCGCATACTGTGCAACTTGGGGCTGGCCTCTTCTGCCAAGCACTCCTTCCTCGGATGAACTCTCATCCATTGAGCTGCCATCTGCATTTGACCAGCTGGCCACATTGGTGTTCACAGGTAGAGTGCTGAAGGCGCCTCTGGTTGTGTAATGGTTAGCAAGCTCGGCTAGCAAACCTACACGAGTGAGTTCGAGTCTCATTGGGTGCCCCTTTCATATGGCCTTGTGCCACATCTAAGCAAAAAGCTTAGTAAATTTCCACAGGTAGAGTGCTGATGTCCGAGGTAACATTCAGTGGATCCAACTTTAGATACACCAATTGTGCACTATCCTCAGCATCACTTTCATCGTCTGATGATGCTTTTGACCCTACAAGTGGCCGCAGGTCTTTAACATGGCAAGGCAGCGTATCGACCCACACTGACTGCGGGCTGATAATCTCGGTAACATGCCCCATTCTAAGCTTGTCCATACACTTGCTGTGCAGGGTCATAACCCACACTACATCACCAATTCTCTATTTTCCTTGCTCATTGCAAGGAGCCATTGCGATGTCGATGACTCACAGCCATAAGTGATAGGTGTACATCATGTTATCCGGTGCTGTTGTAGGGGAAACACTGTCCTTTGGCGTTGCAATATACCAGTAGACTGCTTCTGGGATTGAACAAGATGCTTCTTTCCAAAGCCTTCACAGAGAGGCTATCACTTTAATCCATAATGTATCTCAACCACATCAGAATGATGTCAAATGTTGGTTGAGAGAACACGTCCGGGTATAGGCCATGCCATAAGGCTCCAAGTTGAAACCTGCCATGAACGCCAAATGTGAACAACATCACCAATAAAAATTCCATTCATACCCACTCTAATCCTTGGCAAGCCATGCTAATTAATCTATTTGGTCCACTTCCAGATCAATGCTATGTAATGGAAGCTTGATGTAACCTAAGCAGATTCCCAACCACCAAAATAGTCTGGTCTAGTGAGAGCCAACAACTCTTCCCTTCAAGGGCGCCTCTGGTGGTGTAATGGTTAGCAAGCTCGACTAGCAAACCTACACGAGTGAGTTTGAGACTCATTGGGTGCCCCTTTCATATGGCCTTGTGCCACATCTAAACAAGAAGCTTAGTAAATTTCCAACAACTCTTCCCTTCTCTGGTGGAGATTTATACAAATTTTGGCTATCCAGAATGCTGCAAATGTGACATTAAATATCAATTCAACAGATAAGAATTTCTGAACGTCTAGAGAAAGAGATATTGAGGTAAAGGCAACCTATCCTAACTCTAAAAGAAGCAGAGAGTTTCATGAAACCTTTGAAAAAGGCCCTTCATTTGATCCAGCTTTCCTGCTGACTAAAAGATCCTACAACTGTCCTTTTTAGGACAACTTATTGAACAGTTGGCATTCCAGAACTAATTCTTGCCTAGTCGGCTGGAGCTGTATCAACTGTATCTCTGCAGAGGGGGGGGGTTAAGACCCCCCTCCAACAAGTGTCCTAGATATGACACTAAACAATTTGATAGTGACATTCCTGTAATACTGGAGCTTTGGGGAATGTGGTGTACCCCTTCATTGCCATTACTCCCAGGTCCACTTTAGCCTGGATTGGTAGCACCTGATAGGGTCCTATCTATGAGTCAAATGAACTAAACTGCATATTTATGTTAAACTGAAATGCTCGAAATAGAACTGTTTTGACATTTAAACTATGTACTTATGCTAAACCGAATTGTTTAAAATGGAACTGTTTTTGTATGCTAAACTAAACTGTTTGACTACACTGAATACCTTGAAATAGAAATGTTTTGAATATTAAACTGTGTACTTATGCTAAACTGAATCATTTGTAATAGAACTATTTATTTGTATAAAAATGGATTTGGCATTAAATAACCTTCAAAGGTTGATATGCCATAAAACCCAAACAAACAGAACAAATTCCACACAGCACCTTGAGACATAGTCCAGGCTAACAACCAGCCTGCTCGCAGCCGACTACCTCACTCCGTAAGCAACCACCTATCCTACTTCCTCGGTAGACTTTTCAAATAGTCTACGGTTGATATAACCTTTTTTCACCAAACCAAAAGACAATCATTCATTCCTCAATTCCCTTCACAACCTCCAACCTAAGTTGCAGACAATCTTCAAAAACGTAATATAAAACAAGGAAAGATGAGTATGTAATGGATATGCCACTATTAAAAAGAGAAAAGAGGAAAGGTGGTGATATGTAAAAGCAGTGGGAATAAAATTTTACGTAAAAGATATACAAAATCTCCGTGTTCGGGAGGGAGGGATAAAATTTTCTCATAAACGACAAGATGGCGCCAAAAATATAAAACACTCGACCAAATAAAGCTGTTTTAAACAAGATACACGGACTTCTTTTATCATTTCAACAAATTTATCTGAAGAAATTGTCCTCTTGAATGTGCGTCAATGTTATTTATTCGTCTTCACATGTTCATAATGCAATTCTTGTTTTCTCGATTTCCGGGAATTTAGGGCGGGGCCTTTATTATTTCATTAACTGCAATTACCCTGAGATACTTCGGGGTAACTCTGAACAAAGACAATCAAAATCACATAATCTTGTAATATTTCATTGTTTAACACTTAAAAAAATAATTTCACACAATAATGCAATATTTTCGATGTAAGAGCATCACTAGAATTTATCCATTTTATTGATCATAGCGACATACGTGACAACTGGATGAGCTATAGACTCATATGGAGGACACATTTCCCCCTTTTTATTCGGTAATTTCTCACATATTTCTTTTATTTATTTTTTAATAACTTTTGTACAAATTTCAAGATTTTTTTTTATACTAAAAATCATTACACGTCTATTTTTCAATATTAGAAGGAGGCAACTAAAAAAATACAGTCCTCATCTTGGTTATTGCCATTATCAGGGCAACTTCCCAGAAAATCAGGTCATCAATGGAGCAGTGCTTTTTTTTTTTGGTAATATTTTACTTAGGTTTTTTTTTTGTCGTCGCCATTTTTCATTTCTATACGATAATTTTTATTTTTTTTATTTATCTGTCAGCATAAATAGACCCGGTTCTATTCTCTTTTACATTCATAAAATCAAAACGAAGTAAAAAGTTTACTTCAATAAAACATTACAAAATTAGACAAATGAAGAGCAACTACAGGGCGTCCATTGTTTTATGCTAATTGAAATGAAACTAATTTTAATTGAAAAATCCGATTAATAACCTAAAATAGAGTTAAAATATTAGTCTCAATTTATATGTGCAATATAATATATTAAATAATTATAAAATAGAGGAGATTATCTACACCAATTTTTATTTTAATTAATTTCTCAACAATTAAAGTTTTATTTAATAGTGTCAAGAGGGTCCATTTTTTTTTCCAGGTCTCCTAAATGATTCATCTCGAAATGGAAAAGTTTTCAGGATGACGTAATTCTTATCACGTCTATTATTTATTTGTAATCTTCGGTATCCCTTTTTTTTAACGTAAAATTCTACACAGACATTCTCTCTAGTTAAACTTGTCTTTCCCAAGAATAATTGTTTCACGGAAATGAAAATGAACTCTACTCATAAAATGTAAAATATTTTTTTTTATTCTTTTTCGAAAAGAAAAAAAAATTAATAGAAAAATTTTCCCCGTGAACTTAAATGGGTCTGTGTGTAAAATAATATCTTAAAAAATCCCCAAACAAACAAGGATGTCTAAGAATACAAATAATATACACAAGAAAACATTCATCACACACTTTCAACGTACCAGCCCAAGTTGGACATTAAAAAACGAAAAATACTGGGATTTCATAGTTGTTTATTTGTCGAGTAAAAAAGTTTATTTTGCAGGCTCGTCTCCCCAAACAACAACAGAAAACACTCCGACAAAACAAAGAACGTCGATTGATAAATAAAAATACCTCTTATAAAAAAAAAAAAAAAAAAAAAAGCTAAAAACAGCGATAATATTTCTTTTTCAATATGTCATCATCATTTTTAGTTTTTCACTAAAATTTTTCCGGTTCTGTTTGGAGAATATTATGATAAATACAATTTTTCTTTCTTTTAATTATGACGTTAAATGAACTTTTGTATAAAAAGTTTTTTTCTTTAAAAGTCATAACACGTTTTGTGTTTGATCTTTTGAAAAGGGCAAAAACTTTCTAGGTTTTTTAATACCAAATACATCTTTTTAGAACAATAATGGTAGAATTTAAGCCAGAACTGTGGGAGATAAAGGAGGACTTCATGCCTTTCCTAAGGGTCCAAAAAGGAAACATAATAACTCGACTATAGTTGTTTACTTCGAC
The DNA here is from genome assembly GCA_963585895.1 of Sepioteuthis lessoniana. Taxonomy (NCBI): domain Eukaryota; kingdom Metazoa; phylum Mollusca; class Cephalopoda; order Myopsida; family Loliginidae; genus Sepioteuthis; species Sepioteuthis lessoniana. Next base: position 2,034,280 of record OY757943.1, on the reverse strand, counting down.
ATTGTAGTCCAGTAGGTTAGCCAAATCACGACAACTACACAGATATTATTTAAAAATTTATTTTTTACTCCTATATACGAGTGAAAGAATTTTTCTTGTGTTTAATTTTTAGATGAATTTGAATTAATTTTATTTCGAGTAAAAGTCAAATTCGTAAACACTGCTCAGATGTTGCTTGACGAATTTCAAGTCACAAGTTTTAAAAACCTAAAGGAAAGTTTTCAGGTTTATTCAAAAAGAATTATGTAAAAAATGTTGTCAGAATTAGTGTCAAAAAATATAATTTTCAAAAGGTTACCTTAGATACGTTTCAAATAACAATCTGGGATGAAAGTCACAACGGTCAATCCTTTTTTTTTTTAATTATTTAAGAAATGTAGTTGCAATATCGATACTACGAAATTAAACCGAATACTTATTCTTAGCCGCAAAAAGACTGGATATTTTAACTAGGAGAAATATCAATATATATTTAATTTAACTTTTTAAAATAAATCAATTTTTAGTACTCCAGTAAAGAAAACTTTGACAAATTTAATACTTAGATTGGATTATTATTTCCCATTATAAAAAAATAATATAAAGGAAGTATTTAAAAATTCTGAAACTGACAATTGCCTACCTTAAAACAGTACAGATATAGAAATAAACATTTACGAAACAAGCCTATTTACAATTATGAAGTAAAATTGTTCATTATCTTTTGTCACGATCTGTAAAAATTCGTTCAAAAAAACGAAAATATTTACCAACAAACTATTCGCTTACAAATCATATATATACACAAAGAAAAACCAAAAAAAGATTCGCCTTTACATATCCCACAAGGGTTGATATGCCATTAAACAAAAGAATCAACCCACACCCCATGAATATACACTTTGTCTATACGTATATAAACTCATGCCTTGATGTTTATGTATATGTTTTCACTAGAATATGGACTGAAAAGCATATAGGTGTCATAACAGGACAGAATTGTTTGCGGTAAAAACGATGAAAATATTCAGAGAAAGTTATTCTTTGAAAACAACCACTTTCAAGAAGGTAGTTCAGTAAATGGAGACCGTATTGTAAATCTCTCTCTCTCGCATTCAAGTTGCTAAAAACCAATCAGATGAGCTAAGAATAAGAATTGCATCACCCTATTTTGGGGGGTTTTGGTACCAAACAAAATTTGACACACAGTAAATGCATTCCTCTAATATAAACACACACACACACACACACAAAGGAAAAGTACAATTGAGGGAGATCTTAAATTAAAACTTTATTTTAGTATAATTGGTATCATTTGGTATGATCATTCTAACTGGAAATCCCATTATTATTTTAAAAATCAGGTAAATAAAGATTTTCCAAAATAAGTGTATTTCCCTTCAGCATGTGAGATCTTGTACCGGCTTTTTTCGATGACACAATATCAAAATAAAATAAGAATTGGCCAAGCATGTTAAGAGTACAACAATTTCGATATAATTTTTGGGGAAAAAATATGAAATCTTTGGACTATATAAATATTTTAATAAGTTCAGTGATAAAAAATTTAGAAAAAAAGGCGAAGGAAAAAGAAATAAATTAGTTTTTACTTATTTATTTTTGTAAGGTGGTAAAAGTGTCCTTATTTTCGTATCCATTCCTTCGTAAATAAAATAGTAATAAGGAATAAATTAAAATTGTGTGTATATATATATATATATATATATATATATATATATATATATATATATATATATATATATATACACAAAATTCATATATATATATATATATATATATATACTGGTCCATAGAAAAAATACACTTAATACATATATGAATTAAAACGACAGTAATAAGAAAACGAAAATAATTTTTAATTAATTTTTTTTATCATGTAATAAAAAAAAAAATTAAAAAGCATATTTTACCCCAAAAATGGCGATAATTAATTAACATAACTTACGACATAGTCAATTTTGCTGATGAAATCTGAAATATTTTCCCCCGAAAATGCTATATTCTATTTAAAATAAACAAACTAATTTGATTAATAAAAAAATAATTTATAGTTTAACTTGAATTATTCTTAAATAATAAAATTAAATTTTTTTTTTCAACCATAAAAATATTGCAATGGTTACATTAATCTTTTCTTTTAATTACTTTTTCAGGTGGTATTTTCTTCTCTTGTAATAAAACATTGCGTTTTTTCCTCGATACATTTATTAAAAGTTATTTTTTCTTTAAGTTTTTAAATTATCGTCAAAATTAATTTCAACTTGTAAAAAAAAATGTTGAGAAGATACGAAACTTTGAGTTATGAAAAAATTTCGACTTCGTATCTTCGCTTGCAAAATTATGGCGTCAGGTTATGAATTGTAAAATATAAGCAGCATTTTTGCCTTTTTTAAAAAAAATATCCCAAGTCTTCTTGCTTCATCCCCATTTTTTACGGTAGGTAAACAATACTCATTTTGCTAGAGACTAAAATGGTCTCGTAGACAACGATCCCATGCCATTAAAAGAAAAATTGTACAAGTCGTCTCATCCAGATAATACGGGTTTCTTTGTCTTCAATTTTACATCGATGAATAATGTCAAAAAGTTTCTGTTATTGTAATTTTCTATCAGAATTTTATTCGTTTCTCTAACATCGATTGAAATGTTTCAAGGTATTTTTTGTTTTATGTTGCTAATAAAATGTTGAGATGTAAATTGTTAACTGAATTCAAGAAAATATGGTTAAAATTTGTACCCTTTATTATTATTATTATTATTATTATTATTATTAATCAAGTTTCTTTCTTCATCTTTTATTTTTAAATATTCGTGTCGATATAAAAATGAGAAGCATCGATTTATAATGTCAATAAAGAGTTTTGTATTTATTTTCATGTAGATTCATGATATTGTTTTTTGTTTATTTCCATTTTTTTCTCTTTGTAATTATTTTGTGGGTTTTGTTTTTTATTTTGATTTCATTTGGAATTGATTCTAACAATACTTTTTTTCTTAAAATTTAACAATATTAAATTATCTGCAGAATTTTCATTTATTTATCACTAATGGGGGCGGGGCTGAAATAGGAGTATATGTGTTAGATTTTAATAATATTCCCCTAAGGGAAGAGTAAAATCCTTAAAAATCGATATGTCACGGAAAGTCAGGGACCATTTTGCCATTTTATTAATGTAGTAGACAGGACCCCCGTTTAATCGAATGAAAAAAATGAATTAGTTTAAAATTTGACAAATTACTAGAGGAAATTCTGAAAGAAAAGCATCCAAAATCATTAGCTAAAAATTTTTTTTAACGTGCTGGACCACATGAGCTTACTTGTGCATTATGTTTAGTTGTTTCGTGTTTAATAATATATTTTATATCGTACCACCTCCCCATCTAGAACCTTTGAAAATCATTATTTTTCAAATCTGACAAATTGTCTAAATAAATAATAAAAATGTCTCGGCGAAAAAAAAAAGTTTTATTTTTTTTCTTAACCCATCTGGTGAAGATGTGCTCTTTATTGAATCAAACAAAAACAACAGTAAATGAAACGATTATCCGACAAAATTTATAATTTTTGTTTTAAAAAATTAATTTTTTTGATTTTCAGAAGACGAGAGGATGTTTTCATCTTGTTAATGATAACTGATTGATGATATTTAATCTTCGGATTTTTTTTTTTCTTTTTTTTTCAAAGAATTTTTTTTTTATAAGTTATTGATTGAAATCAATATTTAAAAAAAAATCATTTTATTTGTTTTTTGTTTATTTTTGATAATTTGTTTCACTAAAGAAAGACAAATGAGTATCAAAATTTCTGAAATCAAATCCTATTCTCCCCAAAATGTCTCCCAAATATACTTCATCAATTATGTATGTAATAATTATTATATCAGTGGTGGAATTTTAGTATGTTAGGATTATCAAAGTAAACATGGAAAGCTACATGAAGGTCTAGACTGCATTGTTTGTTTATGACATTGCATTAATTTAGATTGTATTACAGAAGTTTTATAAGTATAAATAAGTATTTGAATATTTTCTCTATTTCATTGAACGTTGAAATATTTTTGTAGGCTAACATAGACGAAAGTTAGTTATCAATTACATGCAATATATGATAAAAATACACCTTTCTGTGGCTAAAAATTAAGGGTCATTCATTACACAAGTATATATTGTAATATTCTTGATCTAATTTTATTTTTTTGCCAAGTGGATTTTTATAAATTACAAAACAACTCTCAAACAATTTTCCAATTTTAGAATATTCTATCCTCGTGATGATATTTAAGTTCTAAAAATATTTTAGTTAAAGCATTTAAAGCATTAATTTAAAAATTGTTTTATACTAGGGTGAGTCAAAAGTTGCTGTATTTTAGTAATGTGAGAGACAATTGATCAGCTTTGGATGCTTTTACCGAGGTTGTGAAGGTACTGAACTATACTGGACTGTGAGATACTGAGCTTGCCTGATACTCTCTCAGTGCTGCTCATTGGATTTGCCTCTATGGCTTAGAGCATAGCTTTAGGCCTACCTGATTTTGCCTGATCATCAAGGTTCTTGCAACCTGAGTGATATATCTAGAACTATCTGGTTACTGTATGGTGAGCAATTAGGCCTTCATCTTTTGCACAACAGATGTTTTTGGTTGCTTCTACGGTGTTATGGCCCAGTTTGAACTCATAAAACATGTTACTGAATTATATTGCTTAGTCATCTGTGTGGCTTTCAACTCACGGAGTGTCAGGGAACCAACTACTATGATAGTACCAGCCATAGCAGGTACCTAACATGACTTGAATTTGCTTTGGTCATTTGATATATGCTGCAAACTAGTACTTACCAAAATATTACAAGACTTTGAGTCAACCTAATATTTGTTAAAAGGTCTATCCATGGTTTCATATGCAGCATTCATTTCAAATCCTTTGCTAACTTTGTTTCATTAATTAGATAAAATCTTTTATCTAATCTTGATAAAACAGTGTTTACATAGAAATTGAATTTTCTGACATCACCTGGTTGTATCTGATTTAATTATTTGTTAGAATATACCAACTGTATCTTCTGCTAAGAGGTAAAACTCCCCCTTTAAACTGAGGTGTTCTGGGTATGACACTAGATGGGGCCTAAACAGAGTGGACCTGAGAGTAATGATAATGACTCTACATTTCCCAGAGATGGAATTCTTACCACCAGATGCAATTTTATGCCTGTTATCAGACAAATAGTTGGTAAAACATGATAGAGTATAGCAGTATAGCTAAGTTGTAAGATAAGATAACACATAGCTGATTTGCCGAAATATACCCCATTCCTTCACTTTGTTAGGGTTAGGGTTAGAATATTCTAGTAAACTTTGTCCAGTAGTAAGGAGTTCTGGAGCTCTGGGGAATGTGGGGTATCCATTCATTGACTCCTAGGTCTGACCTGAATTGGTCTTAACTGTTAGGTTCTTATGTCATGAGTCAAATAAATCTGTTTAAAAATGACTTGTGTTTAATAGGAATGAATACTCAATACCATCTAACTGAATGCCGATAATTAGTATTCGATAACAATACTTGATAATGGCATATCAACCATTGTAAGTTATTTAATACCAAATCCACTTTATAAATTTATATATGATTTGTAAACACATTTTTTGGATAACATTCTTAAATTAAGTGATTTTAAGTGTTGCTATATAGCAGTCACAGTTTAATATCAGTTATTTTTTATCACACAGTTTGTTTTATTTGACCCATAGATATAGGACCCTATCAGGTGCTACCATTCTGGGTCAAAGTGAACCTGGGAGTAATGGCAATGAAGGGAAACTTCCCATTCCCCAAATCTTCATGGCTGGAAGCTTGCCACCAGATGGTTTAATGTTATACTAGGGTACTCGTTGAGCAGGAGGTCTTACCCTTCTACAGAGATGCAGCTAATTGGGCTGACAAAGGATTATAGACAAATAAAAAACGGAATTAAAAAAAGAAATGCAATGAAACATTGAAAATATAATTACAATGAAACATTTACAAATGAATCAAATTTTGGCATTAAATTCCTCAAAAAGAGTTGATGTGCCATTAAATAAATCAAATTGATATTTATGTATATATTCAAACAAAGCGGCTCTAAAAACTTTTTTTAATATTATTAACAATAGATTTTTTTTTGTATTAAATCTTATATATTATGTAAGATTATTTTTATTATCTATAGAATTTGAGCTTTCAACTCCTCCTCTTTCATTCCTTCCAAAATGATTTTTCTTTCAAGTTTACTTTTCTTTGATAATATTGGTTGATCATCATTTGGACTATACCAATTACTGTGTAGAATAGGAAAATTTGTGCAGCTAACTGCCTGAATTTAAAAAGTGGCAGGGGTCATTGTGCAAAGAATGTCCAACTCTTTTGATTTCTAAGGTTATTTTCTTCTTTTCTTCAGTGGTATCATATTACAACTGACAGCCTTTTTTTTTAACTGCAAGAGTTGCTAAAAAAGTAGTAGTTTATCACTGATCCGTCTTAAGAGTTTCATGCCTAGTTTGGAATTGTCTGTCTCCTAGACTGGTTGCCAACAAAGACTACAGAGCCCACTCTATTCTGCTATTATTGCTTTGAAAGGGAGAAGTGTATTCATGCTTTTTCCAAGAGCATTAAAATGCAAAGTGATGTTAGCAGTCTTGGCTGAAATTCCATTTACCAATTCTTTTTTTCAGTATTTGAAACTTTTATGCCATTTTGATGCCCTTTCATTGATTCTAAGGATATGAATAGTTTCAATCTATTTTCAACAATATCAAATCCAGATGAAAAAATTTATTAAATCCAAAATGTTTTGGATCAAGAAATAAATCAAATTTTGGATCTGCTTAAATTCTGAGTTGGTATTCATAACAATTAGATTTTCTATTTATTTTTTTTTGTTAACTTGAATTGTTTCCAACTGGAAGGCTTCTGAACTGCATATATTTAACAGATATTGTTATTTTTCACCTCATTCAGAGATTCAACTTTCAAATTATTTCTAATAAGCTTGGTCTGAATCAACTTTTGTTATTCTTTATGGAAGTATGGTCTCCCAAAAGACCATTTCACTTTACTGTTACTACCCAAAGATCTATTAATGATGTTTGTGAGTATGTTTTAGAACTGTTAGAATTATTTTAAACAAATTTAAATTACTGTATTTTAATGCTGCTATGTAGAAATATCCACTGGAATGTATGTTTATAATAATTTTGTTTCTCCTAATATGAGTTTATTTTGGCTGTAATCTTGTTGCATTTTTGTGTTAATATAGTGTAAATTTTGTGTTTTAAGACTGTAAAATATATAAAAAAATTTTTTAGTACAAAGTGATAAAAAGTTGAATTAATACTAATTTTAGGTTAAATTGAGCCACTACAAATTCTAAAATAGTATTTTGTTAGTCTTTCTGATTTAATATATTTTATTACATTAAAATTTGAATACTTGCATCCTATGAAAGGTGAATATCTATGCTAATTTTTATAATTATTTTTAAAAGTATTAAACAATTATAGAATGCATAAAATAACTTTAGTAATTCTATATAGAATATTAGCAATACAATTAAGATTGTTTAAAATTTAAACTATAGAAAAATGTTTATCTTATCTCTCCCAAATACAATTAATTGTATATATAATTATTTAATTTATAATTAAAATAAGTATGATCATAATTCAATTCAGTTCAATTTTCATATCATTGGACAGGGTGAAAAAGCCATTTCCTTATAAACTCTGACCTGCCATTGTCTCTAGTTGGGGTTAAAAAGTTATTTCCTAGAATTTAATCAATAAATTTTAAGTTGAAATCTTGCCCAATTCAATTTGTATTTTGAAAATCTTAAACTTTTTTGCAGGAAGTCATCCCAGCACCTCCCTGTTGCACAAACAATAGAATATTTGTGATATCTGTCCATAGATAAAAAAAATATGAAAGTGCATGCAAAATCTAGAGATTTTAATCATAAAAATAAAAAGTTTTTTATAATTTGGAATATTGTATACTCACAGTAATTTGTATACTTCTAAAATTAATCTTATTAATATTGTTACAATATCACAATTTATATGAACAACCAGGTCAAATTATATTTTAGTTATCACCATTTGTTCTGCCTTTAACTAATTGTGATGGCAAATTGACTAAAATCCCAAAACGAGACTTTATTTTCGCACGTGTGAAGACGGGGCAGGTTGGCACTTGATCCCTTGTAGAATAAGTCCTCGTTCAGAGTTTTTTCTCAGGCATATAAGAACTGGCATATTATGTGGGGGATTAATTTATGGCTAGACTGACCGCCGCTGGCAAGGGGTTCCAAATTCCACACTATACACACACCCACCAAGGCCGCTAGTCTTCCTCCCCTAGAACAATGGAAGATATAGACCTCTAGGTTTAGACGTAATAATATTAATTATAGTAGTTGGCAATTCCGGTTTCCCGTGTGATATTTTAAAGGAGTTTATAGGACAATTTTAAGCAAGCATAACATAAGGCGACGTGAAGCTGGAAAAGAAACATGATTTAACAAATTCGTAGCAGATGCTGCAAATAACAACTTCGAGCATGTGGGAACATTAAAATATATCAGTCTTTTACTACAGATAGATATACACCTTCAACATGTCAAATATATCATAAATGAATAGTCCATGAACATAAATGTTTTTCTTCTTTTCTTTTCTTTCGTTTTCAGTCTTTCTTCAAATTGAGAGAGAGGGTATATAAAATTGGGTATAAGGAGAAACAGTCCCAAAGTTTACTTATCTTTTTTTCGATGGATTTCTGTGGAGAATCTTTCTTCTTTTACCCGGAGTTCTTGGCTTTAGTTCCATCCGCCACGAACCCTGTCCAACAACTGATTTTCTTATTGTCTATTTCTGCTGACGGGAAGGAGTCCCCACTTCCGTTTTGGGGTCCCAGCCAAACGTTTGGCTTCTACCTTCTTCCTTCCCGTGTCAGGCGACCCGAGTGAGGTCACCAAGTACAAACATCTGTTGGTCTCCACTGTGACCCACATTCTTTCTTAACGGTCATTCTTTGACGGCTTGCTACTGTTAATTTGAACACAAGGATAGTAGTAATCTTATTTCTATCGTCTCAGTGGGACACCACGTGACATCCCCACCCTTAAGAGAAGAAAGGGATAAAAGAAATAACATAAAAAAGGTAATTCATTTCACTGTTCTCTCTCCTTTTCTTTTTTTTTTTTCACTTTACTTTTCTTTTATTCCCCTTTCTTCTTCACACTTTGAAGAATTTTTTCCTTTCCCTTTTTTCGTCCTTCCTAATTTTCACCATAGAGGAAGACAATTCCTTTTCTCTTTCTTTCTCTCTGTCCCTTTCTTTTTCTTTAATCCTGTCTTCCTTTCTTTCTTTTTCTCTCCCGGCTTTTTTGGCCGTCTCACGTTTCAACCTTAAGGAGGTAAATTCCTTTTTCTTTCTTTCTTTCTTTCTTCGTCATTTTTGACAACTTTATAATCTTAATTCTCAAATTTTGGGGAGAGAAATTTCCTTTTCTTTTCTCTCTTTCCCCTCTTTGTCACTTGTTGATGAACCTCTCTCTCGTCCCTCTCATATTTCAACATTGGGGACGAGAATTCCTCTCCCTCAGTTTCTCTCTCTCTCTTTTCTTTTCCTCAACACCATGAAAGAACATTCTGCTACTACATTTTCGTGGGACGTTAGAGAAATAAACCTGGGTATTTTTTTATTAATTTCTCTAAGTCCCTTCGCTCTGAAACAGACAAATGGCTTAATTTTCCCTTTAATTTATTCAGCGTTTCCGAGTTCTTAATTTTGCAAGGTGGACCTTCTTGACGGACATATTTCTTTAATTTGTTTGCATGACACACTTGTGTCTTCTTCTTTCCCTCGTGGGTATCGATCCTATATGTCCTCCTGTCGATTCTCTGTGATATTATATATGGACCGATATATCTTTCACCACAGTGTGGCCCTTTGAGGATAGTATCAGGACTTTGTCGCCCTTTTCAAATTCTTCCTTAGCCATTTGTGAGGGTTCTCTCATCTTTCTCTTATCCTCTCGATAAGTATTAGAGAATCCATTTCCATTATTCTTTTGAGTTTCATCTCTTCTCTCATGACCGGTCCCTTTATCTTTCGGTTTCTTGAGATGTGGACGCTTCACTTTTTTGCTTTCCACCTTCCCTCTCTGCGAGCGACTACGTAGATTGCGTCTCGCACGTGGCTCCACCGCCATCTTGTCTTTATGTTTGGCGTTCATTCTTGCCATCTTTCTTTCTTCATTTTTGGCGCTCATTTTCGCCATCTTGCTTCCTCCATTTTTGGTATTCACTTTCGCCATCTTGCTTCCATTTTTGGCGTTCATTCTCGCCATCTTGCTTTTTTCATTTTTGGTGCTTATTTTCGCCATCTCACACGGGTGACACTTTTTTAGTTTTTACTTCATTTCCCAGTATGAGGGAGATTCCTTTCATAGGTAGCTTATCTACCACACTAACTTGAATTGGTCCATTTTTCCACTGGGACTTTAGGGTTATTTTACATAGCGGTATTTTTACCCTTTTTCCGCCAATACCATCTATCATCACAGTCTCACGTGTTGCTTCTATTACCCCTTTAGGTAATTTCTCTCATAAAAGTAACGACTGAGATGCTCCTGTGTCTCGCAAAATTGAGACTTCCACTGGTCCTCTGGGCCTCTTATCATCCCTTTTTTCGTCCAGGGTCGATAAGACTGGTTCCCTCTAGTTGTTGTTATAGCTCCTTGAGGTTTTCCCGACTGGGTTTGGTTTCTTTCAGGACCTTTTCCTAGCTGACACCTTATGGCTATGGGTCCAGCCTTTCCACATTTATAGCAGACCACTGTTCTGCTGCTACTTTGGAAGGTCCTTCTATTTTCTTCGTTGGGTCTTCCTTCTGGGCTTAACTCTGCTTTAAATTTCACTCTGCTTCCCGTGTACGTTTTTTCCTTCGTTTTTCGGTGTGTGAGGATGTACTCATTTGCTAGTGCGGCCATTTCATAATTCACGTCAGTTTTCCTTTCACTTAGGTGAGCCCTGACTTCTTTTGGCACACAGTTTAAAAATTCTTCAGTTAATATTAGCTGCCGGAGTTTCTCCACGTCTCCGTCTATCCTCTTAGAGTCACACCACTTATCCAGCGTATTCTCCTTTTCTCGCAGAAATTCCACATAAGACTGGTTTTCTGTTTTTCTCTGTGTTCTGAATTTCTGTCTATAAGCTTCTGGAACCAACTCGAATCTTTTTAGAACCGCTGCTTTCATAGTCGGCGCAATTTTCTGTGGGCAGAGTTGCATATGCTCTCTGTGCTTTTCCTGTCAGTACAGTCTGGAGTAGCATTGACCAACATTCTTTCGGCCACCCAAGATTGAGTGCAGTTCGCTCAAAATGTGAGAAGTATTCGTCCACGTTGGCTTCTTCAAATTTTGGGACTAGCCTCGCTTGCTTTGTTACTTCGAAACTGTCATGGCTTCCTTCGTGTCTGCTTATTGCCAAGTCGGCTTCTCGCAACCTTGTTTCTTGCTGAATTTTCCCAAACAGTTATCTTGACTGTTTCGACGATATTCCTTTTTTCTTTCACGGTCTCCCAGGGCAGATTTAGACGGCAGGAATTGTCATACGACTACAAGAAATAAATATTATTTATAATAATATATCCCGGACTCGAGCCCCCATTTTAGGTCTGTATGAGGTCGGGAATCAAAGATTAAACATCCACGGAGGAGCACCCATTTTTAGGTCTGTGACGGCAAATTGACTAAAATCCCAAAACCGGACTTTATTTTCGCACGTGTGAAGACGGGGCAGGTTGGCACTTGATCCCTTGTAGAATAAGTCCTCGTTCAGAGTTTTTTTCTCAGGCATATAAGAACTGGCATATTATGTGGGGGATTAATTTATGGCTAGACTGACCGCCGCTGGCAAGGGGTTCCAAATTTCACACTATCATACACCCACCCACCAAGGCCGCTAGTCTTCCTCCCCTAGAACAATGGAAGATATAGACCTCTAGGTTTAGACGTAATAATATTAATTATAGTAGTCGGCAATTCCGGTTTTTCATGTGATATTTTAAAGGAGTTTATAGGACAATTTTAAGCAAGCATAACATAAGGCGACGTGAAGCTGAAAAAGAAACATGATTTAACAAATTCGTAGCAGACGCTGCAAATAACAACTTCGAGCATGTGGGAACATTAAAATATATCAGTCTTTTACTACAGATAGATATACACCTTCAACATGTCAAATATATCATAAATGAATAGTCCATGAACATAAATGTCTTTCTTCTTTTCTTACAAATCCCTTTCTTTTTTAACATTGTCTTCCTCTTATAATAAGTCAAGAGCAGAATTGATCTATCTCGAGTAGCCCATTTTGTCATGAATAATAGAATTTCTTTCCATAGAAATAATAGATGTACTAATTCAGGTTGGAACTTCCTCGTTCATCACATTTACAACTGGAATTTTAGTAGCTTGTTAGCAGTTGATTTGATTAAAAAGTAGTGTTGCTACTGTTTATTGCTGTTATTGATTAGCTGATCCTTTATGATTTTCTGTTCAAATTACTTGTGAAACTGAAAGTAATTTTTTTGATTTTATGAAAGCTTCAAAATTTATTTGTCTGTTGTTATTGACAAATAAATTTTGAAACTTTTCAACCCAAAGGTTAAAAGAAAAGAAAAAGTAGCAATTAATTTGAAATTGAGAATGTTTTATTTTTGAAGTAAAAAGTTTTAGTCGCTTAATATTTATTCCACCTCTTTGTATTAATAAATGTCCCAACTGTGTGAAGAAAAACTTTAAAATGTATGGTGATAAGTTGAAATCTCTAACTGAAATGTTCCATAAATAACAACTTTTATGAATCTGGGTTTAATTGGATTATGAATGAAACTTGAAAAGAATTGATTAACTTAGTAAAGTAAGTTAGCGACCATAGTCGAGGGTGACCCGAAGGCTCCCTTTTCAATAGCTACTACACCAAGGTGTAGGGGAGGGCGCTACTCCATTCCCAGGATTGCTCCACTTTACCCTTGAACCGTACCTTATAATGCTGAGTGTTAAGCAAGGTAGTATCAAGTTCCATTTTTAAAGTCTTTGGTATGACTCGACCTGGGATTGAACCCAGGTCTCCCGGGCCATTGGCGAACACTCTAACCACTGGGCCAATCCCTTATGACGTTTTCCACATTGCTGGACATAATGCACCTTTATTCTTGATCTTGCCCTTCTCCATGTTAACCCAAATCACTTGATAATTTTGTCTTTCCATTATCTTTTGAGTGGTTGTTTCCAGTTTCTTGGTTAACCCTCAACAAACTGTATGGGTCCAGTTGTTGTCTATGAACTCTGCTCATTGTAACAATACTTCCAGTTGAGATCTTTCTATAGCTCTCTCTTAATCAGTCCTTGTTCTTTCTTTATGTTTTGTTAATGCTCATGTTTAGCTTGTGTATATAACATGACAGGGTAAATGCTGGTTTGAAGAGATTGACACGTACGGGTCTTGGTTAACTTTGGCTTGTTGAGTGTGTGTCTTTTTTTTCATGTTAAATGCCTTCTCCATTCCGATCTTATTCTTACTAAAACATTGTGGAAATATAAAAAAAGGCAAATTATACAAAATTGATTGAAGAAAATCTTCAACAAGTAACAGATGTTTCCATCTAATAATTTGTGCTCTTAAGTTTTCTGCTATTTTGAAATTCTTCCAACCAGTAGCTGTGTTAGTACTATTATATGGTTGCACCACTTGGAATTTAAAAAAGCACTTGGAGAAAATACTAGATGAGAACTACACAAGGTTGTTGTGTGCTTTTTTGAACAAATTCTGGAAGCGGCACTCTACAAAACAGCAGTTGTATGGCCACTTATCTCCTAACACACAAACCATCCAAGTAAGACAAGCAAGACATGCTGGATAAGTAAGGAAAAACTCAAAAGTTTTCTGCTGGACTCCTACACATGAACTTATTTGAGGACTTTGCTAGATCACTGTCTTATTGGGAAGGATGGCGAGATAGAGTATAGAGAATCCATGTTATCAGCATGCCTTTATAATGATGATGATTATTGATATAGAATTATGCATGGATTTCTCTGTGTGTCAGATGATGTTTCTGTGTTGATAGATAATTATTAAATCCATTATGTATGAAATATCATTTGAAATTGTTTTATTTTTTAGCACTAATTAACCCGGAAGAATCATCATGCCGAGTAAAAGAAAACGTCCTGCACCAAATGTTGATCATAAAAATGAAGAACAGGAATTATCCACACCAGTCCCAAGTAAGAAAAAGAAAAAGGCACCCTATGATCCCGTAAGTAGTACTGATGATTTTAAAAAAATCTTTCCTGGAGATTTTTTTGGAGTTGTTAATGAACAAAGTTTTTTATTTACTTTTTTGCTGTTATTCCTTATTTCTGATTTATGGACTTCTTTGTCATGAGTCCGTCATACTTCCATTTATTCTTTGTCATAAAAGCCTTGTTCAGTCAAAAAAAAAAAAAAAAGAATTCTCTTTTACCAAATTGACTAGAAAATATGTAAAGTTTAGGAGGATTTAGAGTAATTCATGAATATTTTTTATTTTTATGGAGGGTTGGGGAGAGGTGAAGGAAAGAAGTTGTTTTTTGTTTGATAGTCAAAGAAACCACAATTTTATTATATCCATTGCAACAATTAAAATGGATATTATTAGGTATTATTTATCACCAAAATCTACAGAATTGAATGTATGTAACCAAAAATAAAATTGCAACACCTCTGTAATCAAAAACAAAATGTAATTTTTTTTCGTCCTCAGCATTAGGTTATTCCATAATATTTTCCTCTGCATGGCTTGGAAAACAATTTATACCATTAATTGAAATAATTTAATCTAATTTAAAGAATATTCTATGAAACCAAAATGTTCAGCTATTGAATAAAAACTGTTTTGTATCTTATTTGTTATTAGTTAATTTACTGCTAAATGAAAGTATTGATTATAGCTTTTAAAATTAACTGAGTTTCTTTTGTTACCTAACCCAATAATCCTCAAGATTTTAATTCTCCAAGAAATTAGCCCATTCCAGAAATTAAGAAAAGAATTTTAGATGTCTTGATTTATGTGCTTAAAATTGGAGAAATATAAAAAATGAAAATAAGGAAGAAGGAAATGTCTTATATAAAAAAGGAGCATGATCTTACACAAGAAAATTTATTTTTTAGCTTAATTCTTTTATAGTGTTATAGTAAATTAAAGTAATCAAGAGTTTTAATCAGGGCATAAGACAATTTCATTTATAAGAAAAAAAAAGCACACTCAAAAATACACTTATATATTCACTCACACACACACACATATATATATATATATATATATATATATATATATATTGTTGTGGACCAATAAAGGGTCTGGAAGAAAGACATGAACTCTGGTTTGCATGGAACAAAGTATATTAAAACATACCTTCTGCTTCTTTTCTTTTTCAGCTCGAAACCGTTTTCTTTGATTTTATCAATTGATGTTCTAAGCATGTAGTCTAGACAGATGATAAAGAGGTATGGGGCTAATGTGTCTCCTTGTAGTACTCCTGCTACAATGTCGAAGTAGTCTCTGTCTCCATCCGGAGAACGCACTTTCACTTTGGTGTTTCTATAGAGAATCATTATGGCTGCGACAATCTCTTTTGGTATGCCGTATGCTAGTAGAAATTGTTCCATCTTCCCTCTGTGAATGGAATCAAAGGCCTTGGTAAAGTCGACTAATAGTATTGTTGCCTGTAGGTTTTTTGGCTGTATGCTTCAAGGATTCTATGAATAGTTAATATTTGTGAGGTCGTGGATTTATTTCTTCGGAAGCCATTTTGGTTGCCGACTACGCCGATGACATAGTGATTCTGGCAAATGCACCTGCCCAAGCCAAAATCCTGCTGCATAGTCTGGAATGAGCCACCGCAGGCATAGGCCTCCATGTCAATGCACACAAAACGGGATACATGTGCTTTAATCAAACAGGCGATATTTCCACACTAGGCTGTAGCCCTCTGAAACTAGTTGACAATTTCACCTACCGAGGAAGCAGTGTCTCATCAACCGAAAGAGACATCGACATGCGACTAACAAAGGCATGGACAGCTATCGATAGGCTATTAGTCATATGGAACTCAGACCTGACTGATAAAAAGAAACGCAGTTTCTTCCAAGTAGTGGTTGTGTCGATACTGCTATATGGATGCACTACATGGATGCTAACTAAATGGATGGAGAAAAAGCTTGACGGCAATTACGCAAGAATGCTGCAAACAATTTTGAACATGTTCTGGAGGCAACACCCCACAAAGCAGCAGCTGTACGGCCACCTACCTCCCATCATGAAAACTATCAAAGTTAGACGAACCAGACATGCAGGACACTGCTGGAGAAGCAGGGACGAGCTCATAAGTGATGTTCTATGGACCCCTGCACATGGTCAAGCTAAAGCAGTGCAACCAGCTCTAACCTACATACAGCAGCTGTGTGAGGATACGGGATATAGCCCTGAGGACCTGCCAAAAGCGATGAACGATAGGGAGGAGTGGCGAGAGAGGGTCAAGGATATCCGTACTGGTGGCACGACATGATGATGATGATGATGATGATAATACAACAGATAAAAAGGTGTTGAACGTCAGTCTGACTGCCAAAGTGTTAGGCTAGGGAGAACTCTACCACCGAGATGAATATTCTCCCGGTATTAATAGCAACAGGAAGAGTTCATTACAATCCGCAGGTTGGGTACCATAACATATATAAATAAAACAAAATCAGAAAACAGCAATTAACTTTGGTCTTGGTGCTCTACTAAACACATTACTTACAACAAATTCTCTAACATATCCAAGTGATTTACTGATAATACAGTGCAATAATCTTTACATTTTTGTCTGAATGAATGTAATGGAAATATTGTTTATATCAATTATTTTAGAAATTTTATTGAACTTTTTACTTAGGAAAATAAGACATATTTCTTAACTTTGTTTTAGCAAAAGGTGGTACAATATTAAATTGATTTCTATTAAAATGACTGAATTTCATGGTGAGTTCTGATGTGATTATCCAAATAACTAGGTGCTAATGAACTTGTATAGTTATTTCAGTTTCTCTTTCTTTTTGAAAGAATAACACAATTTCTTTTTCAGCTTTTATCTCTGTCTCTTTTTTTTTCAGATTGAAATTTGCCAAGAACTCTATGAAACTATCCGCAATTATAAAACTGAGGATGGTCGCTTGTTGTGCGAGGCTTTCATTAGGGCGCCTAAACGAAGGTAAACGTTTCCTCTTAAATCCTTTAAAATGCAACCAAAAGTCAAAGGAGTTTCTAAGATATTTTCTGCACAGGGACAGATTCGGCATTATCATCCACCAGATAAAATTTCGTGAATATCTCGATTAAGCTTTGAATCAAATTAGAAGAATGCCTTTTTTCTATTTTTTCTTTTTAGGTGGGAAAAAAAAATGATCAAATTTAAAAATCATGTCAAAAATTCTATAAAAAAGGCCTTTTTATTAGGGTGATTCAAAAGTTTTGCAATATTTTTGTAATGTAAGGCACAATTCAACCCCTGGATGCTTTTGTCAAAGGTCAAAGTAATGAATGATTCTTGGTAAATTCAGTATAATATTAATCGCTCTTATAATATAGGGTTTCTTAACCCAAAATTTCTTTTTATTAATTCTTAAAAGCAATGAATAAATTCTAAAATTAGCCATAAATAATTTGCAATAAATTTACTGGACATGAATGACAAACTAGTGTGGATTGTGAGTTGCTGAGCTTAACTGATATTCTCTGAGTTTTACTTGCCAGATTTGTCACTATATCTTGGGGCCTTGGAATGCTTGATTTTAGACTTACCTAAGCTTGCCTGATTGTCCAGGTTTTTGCAATGTGAGCAAAATTTTAAAACCATCTAGTAACTCTACTGTGATCAACTGTGTCTTTTGCACAACAAATGTTTTTTGTTTGCTTCCACAGTGTTGTGGTCCAGTTTGAAGTTGTATGTTCATCTAAGTGATTTTCAAATCATAATTGGAATAAAGCAATGTATAATGTGTCAGTGCACCAACTAGCATGATACTATCAAGCATTTTTCAAGGCTTCAACTGCTTTGGTCACACGATATATGCGCCACAAAGTAGCATGTTCCAAAACAATTGCAAAACTTTGGATTCAGCCTAGTATTTTCTAAATTGTTCTTTTGAATTATGCATTAATTTATTCAAACTATTTTTCCATCTTGGTTCAATTGTGTACCTTCCTGCCATTTTCAGATGTACATTTTTGGTTGATAAAAAATATCTTGTATAAGTTGAATATTTAATCACTGATACTCAGTTTTCTGCTTGTTCCTGCTACATGGATTTTACTACTTGATTCAGAGATTGAACTCTTGTAATAGTTTTAATCAATGTTTATATTTGCTAGTCCACCTCCCCAAGAAGATTAGAGGGGTGTTTTTAGAGCCTTTAAATACAGTCGCAAATGAGTTAACTGCCCTTATATTTAGTTTGTACTGCATTAATAATTTGTCTAATTTCTTAGATAAAGAACTGTCATTTCTATAGATGGATTTATTTGAACTATTTCTTTTCATCTTGTTATATGTACGAGCAAAAATATGCATCCTCCAGGTGTAAGTATTTAAGTTTTAATGTAATAAAACTTAAAAAGACCAACAAAACTAAGAATGCATATAAAAATATTACACTTATTTTATTTCAATTGATTTCTATATAAAATTATACACAGGATTTCTTTTAAAAATTAGAATAAAACATTACTAGAAATCAGTTACACCAAATACTTATTAAACCCAGTATTCAAATTATCCATACCATATATAAACCTTTATTTCTTTGTGATATATAACATAGATTGCAGTATTTTAAATGCATTAATCATATGGACTGTTTTGAAGCAAATCTAACTCAGCTAGATTGTATTAGAGACATCATTTTTGAATAAGATGTTAATTAAGATTAAATAATGATTATTTATAATCCTTGAATTGTGACATCAGTGTTGACTTAGTTTTAGTGATAGACAGACTGATTCATAATTTTCATTATAATAAGATGCTGTTTTGGGACTACTTGGCCAAAACATTGTGCCTATAATGAATTTCACCTTTAATAATCAAGATGACAATGATAATTTGAATAAATCAATGTATAATGACAATTTCTCAGTTCTGAAATTAGTGTTTTGGAATTGCCATTTTTCTTCATTGCTAGAGTAAATGGGAAGTTTTTTAAAATGATCAAATAAAAATCTTATAAAATGGTCCAATAAAATTTTTCTCCTATTCTCTCACTGCCATGTTTCTTTTACTGGATCAAGTTGTAAACTAATTACATTTTCACAGTTTTAGTGCTACTATTGAATTCTTTTTGTAGGACTGCTGCCGACTACTATGATGTGGTAAGCACACCCATCGACCTCCTCAAGATCCAACAAAAGCTAAAGACAGATGAATATGAAGAACTTGAACAATTTGCTGCTGATATTGAACTCATGGTCAACAACACAAAAGCTTATTATCGCGTAAGGTTTTTCTGATTATCATATATTTATCTACTCACTTGCTTTGAATTCAGTCTTGGTAACTTTTGTTTTGCTGTTCTCTTTGGAAGATTGGTAAATGGAACATGTCTTGCAATGTTGTTGTTTCAAAGTGGTTCATATATAACTCTTGAAGGATGAATAAATGCGCTAGGGATATCCACAGGAGGTGAATTTACTAGTTTGTCTTCATAAATCCCTTTATAAAAGGAGAAGAAAAATCACTGGATCATATAAACTAGTTGCCAGATGTCAAACACCTAGCAAAATGCCTGATTGGGTGTGATGGCCACTAGTGATGTGTTGTTCACATATTAATCATTTTAGTTAATGAATAAAAAAAACTGTAGCAAAATATTCCAAGCTTTGTGCAACTGTGGATTTCATTTTACAAGCTTTTCCAAGTTTATATATATATATATATATATATATATATATATATATATATATATATATATATATATATAGGAATCTAAGTTTAGCCATGTGCATTATTTACTATTCAAACAAAGTACTTTGAAGATAAAACATGGTGATTTGTTGCTGACACTCACAAACCTGCAACCTGATGTTTGTGATCTATTTAGTGCACTCTAAAAGCATCCTTGCCACTAAAAAATAAGTCAAGAGTCTGAATTTAGCCATGTGCATTATTTACCAAACAAAGAAGTGCTTTGAAGATAAAACATGGTGATTTGTTACTGAAAACTTTCAAAGCTGCAATCTAATAATCTTGATTTCCTTAGTGCACACTAAAACCATCCTTGCCACTAAAAAATAAGTCAAGAATTAAAATTGTTTGCATTTATAGTTTACTGATTCTTTTCACATGTTGATTATATTAAACATTGATAAATCAATTATGTTGTATAATTTAATATTCAATTAATTTATTTGAGAGTGAATGGAAATTAAATTTTCTAACAAGAGATGCATCAAGTAAAATGTTTGATAAGCTCTGTCCTAAAGAAATGAAATATTGTTTTTATTTCTTTGCTAGAAAATCAAGTTAATAGTGTAAAATATTTGAATTAGGTATCTTTCAATTTTTTCTTCTCTGATAGAAAATAAAATTGCAAAACTCTGAAGGATGATGCCAATTTTGACTTGGTTTATTGAGGTTCTGGTTGCGTTGATCCTCCGACTCTTTACTTGGGGGAACAACCTCTGTACATATTGATTTCTACATGCATTTGAGAGTGGTGAGACAATTTGAAATAAGGAAAACTTATCCATTGTTTGTCCTGCCATTCTTTTTTCTACATCTAAGTGAAGTCAAAGTATTCTTAGAGTAATGTTTATTGTCATAAGAAATGGAATTGGTAACCTGAGTTCAAATCTTGGACAAGGCTATTTGCATTTCATGTCCTTTGGAAAAGCATGAATCAATCTGTTTCTTTCCTCCAGTAAAAATGGGTAAATAGTAGGGCAGACTGAATTTTTTGGCATGGCAACCAGTGTAGGAGGTGGAAAACTCTGAATTTGCACCAGCTTTATTCTACTTAAAAATTGACCTTGTGTCACATCCTGTTTATGATGGAGGGTTTGGGTAAATCCATCCATTCAAACCAAGTAGGGACTTTTAACCACGGAACACAAAGTTGTGCTTTTCAACTATTACATTTCTCACAGAAGGACGTGTAGAAAATGGAAGTGGCAAGTAGATTTTCTGGTTGAGGTTGTTTGTGTTCACTTTGCACTAATACCTTTGGTAAAGGCATGAATCCAACCCTTCTCCCTCCAGCTATGAGTAAAATAGTAGGGCAGATTGAGTTCTATAGCCTTGGGTTGGCAACCAGCCTAGGAGAAAGAAAATGGAAGTGGCAAGTAGAGTTTTTGGTTGAGGTTGTTTGTGTTCACTTTGCACTAATACCTTTGGTAAAGGCATGAATCCAACCCTTCTCCCTCCAGCTATGAGTAAAATAGTAGGGCAGATTGAGTTCTATAGCCTTGGGTTGGCAACCAGCCTAGGAGAAAGAAAATGGAAGTGGCAAGTAGAGTTTTTGGTTGAGGTTGTTTGTGTTCACTTTGCACTAATACCTTTGGTAAAGGCATGAATCCAACCCTTCTCCCTCCAGCTATGAGTAAAATAGTAGGGCAGATTGAGTTCTATAGCCTTGGGTTGGCAACCAGCCTAGGAGAAAGAAAATGGAAGTGGCAAGTAGAGTTTTTGGTTGAGGTTGTTTGTGTTCACTTTGCACTAATACCTTTGGTAAAGGCATGAATCCAACCCTTCTCCCTCCAGCTATGAGTAAAATAGTAGGGCAGATTGAGTTCTATAGCCTTGGGTTGGCAACCAGCCTAGGAGAAAGAAAATGGAAGTGGCAAGTAGAGTTTTTGGTTGAGGTTGTTTGTGTTCACTTTGCACTAATACCTTTGGTAAAGGCATGAATCCAACCCTTCTCCCTCCAGCTATGAGTAAAATAGTAGGGCAGATTGAGTTCTATAGCCTTGGGTTGGCAACCAGCCTAGGAGAAAGAAAATGGAAGTGGCAAGTAGAGTTTTTGGTTGAGGTTGTTTGTGTTCACTTTGCACTAATACCTTTGGTAAAGGCATGAATCCAACCCTTCTACCTCCAGCTATGAGTAAAATAGTAGGGCAGATTGAGTTCTATAGCCTTGGGTTGGCAACCAGCCTAGGAGAAAGAAAATGGAAGTGGCAAGTAGAGTTTTTGGTTGAGGTTGTTTGTGTTCACTTTGCACTAATACCTTTGGTAAAGGCATGAATCCAACCCTTCTCCCTCCAGCTATGAGTAAAATAGTAGGGCAGATTGAGTTCTATAGCTTTGGGTTGGCAACCAGTCTAGGAGAAAGAAAAGTTTCCCTACCTCTTGCCTTGTTGCCTTATGAATTAGACATGAAAAACAAAAGATTAGAGGAGAATTCTTGTGGTGCCTCTACATGAAGGTAGACTCTAACTAGTGACTGGAGTTTAGCAAAATGCCACAACTTGTACAGCCTCTAGTTGTTTCCTTCTTGGTGAGCCACTGGAATTCTACTGCACAAGTCAAGATACTGTTGATGGTAGTCTGTCACCACTTGAATTATCTTTTTTTGCTGGTTTTCCCTTTTCCCTTGAAGAAATAGGAGTGTCATCATCTGTGTTGGATTATCATAATAAAATAATTTTGACAAGCTGTCAAAATTTTATAAACTCTGATTCTCTTATTTAAACAAATGGTTTTTTAGTAAAATTTTACCTTCTTATACATTGAATATTTAGCTCCATCAGTCTTAAGAGGAATGGCTCTATTGGTGGTGTTTAGAATACACTGACTGTCTCTCCTGTAGAAGGTGGGTGGGTGGGGATAAGATCCTCCTTCCTCAAAATGGGTGTGTTGGTTATAATACTAAAACTACATCCAGTGGTGAGGCTCCAGTTCTGAAAATCTTGTTAGTCTGGTGTACCTCCTTAATTGCCATTATAGTCATGTCTACTCTGACCTAAAGTGGTAGTACCTATTAGGCTCCTTCCTATGAGTCAAATCTGTTTAAAAATTATTTGTATTTGTGCAAAAAAGCTCTTGAGAAACAACTACATAAAAAATGTAAATCCCTAAACTTTAAGCATGAAATAACCCTAGACAGGTTGACATGCTATTAAAATCAATTGATCTTAAGAGCAGGAATTTGTATTAATGCCTGAAGAAATATACTTAATAGGATTGTTTATTAAAAAGTTTGTTGTGATATAAATATTGAAAAAAAGAATGAGATATTTTTACATAAACAATAATATATCTTGTGTTTTTTAAAAAATTTTTATAAACTCTCATTCTCTTGTTTATGGGAATAAACAAATGACTTTTTAGCAAAATTTTATATATATATATATATATATATATATATATATATATATATATATAACAAAAATGAAGCAATGAGATATATTGATAAAGGGCAATGTATCTTGTAATGGTTGCGTTGTCATTTCGTCGTCCCAAGAAATTCTTTTGTTAGAATGACTTCTCCATACTGAAGATGAGTAGAAGTGACTTTTTCTATTTTGATTTCCTTTTTGTTTCTTTGTTTGATGTTTTTTTTTTTTTTAAAAGCAAAACAAAAGGAAAATTGTAAATGTTTTATTCAATTTCATTTTTTGATTTTAGAAAAATTCTCAGGAATACAAAGATGCTTGTGATTTATGGGAAATTTTTCAAACGACCCGAAACGAATTGCTGACAGAGGCATTTGGCGATCCTTCCCCTGCTCCTAGCTTGCCGCCTACCACAACTGTCTCGAGCACTTCTGCTGTTACTATATCAACCACTTCTACCAGCAGCTGTACAGCGGCAGCGGCTACACCATCAGTTACCACAGCTGCAGTGCCTGCTGCTTCAACCGTTACCACTCCTGTTCCTGAGAGACGACGGAGTGCTCGCAAAAATCCTAATGATGGTGGACAGATTCAAGAGGAGGAGGAAGAGGAGGAGGAGGAGGAGGAGATGAAAGTAGAGCCTCCAGAGACACCAACTCACACAGGACCCCTGTCCAGTGAAGATGCCATGGAGATAAACCAGCTCTACTCAGCCATTATTACTGCCAAAGATGGAGAGCGTGATATTAGTGAAGTTTTCCAGAGGCTTCCACCAAGATCTGTGAGTATTAAATCTGCATCAATCCAGATTCCCTTATTTTTCCCCCCTCCCTCATTTTTATCAATCTATGTGTGCATGGGGAAAGTATTCAAACAGATTTTCAGCTTTATTTACTTCACTGTTATTCAAACCTTAAACATTGCAAAATTTTATATAACATGGTTATAACTAGAACATGGTAATTCTTGACTAGTATTTTTTTCATCTTAATTTTAGTTTTGATCTGTGTGTTTATTCAGAGTTCTAGATTGACAACTTTTAATAGTTGTGATGAAAAGCAACTGAAATTAAGATGAGAGAAATACTAGTCAAAAATTAATAATTGCTGACAATTCTTCATTTGATAGAAATTTTAGATAATATCACTATTTGTTTATCATTGAATAGTTATGATGAAAAGCAGCTAAAATTAAGATGAAAGAAATAAAAGTAAAAATTAATGAGGGTTAAGAATATGAGGGTCATTCAATGAATAGGATCTTTTTAAAAAACAAAACAAAATTAGTTTTCTTTTGCAGAATTTTTTCATAAATGTAAACTCTTTATTGTCTGGAATTGTTTTATTACAAAAATTATTTCAGTCGCCCAAAAATGTTACTTTTGAGGCTATTCAAAAGGATGCCAAAACAAACAGTGCTCCATGCTTGAACAGAGGTCTGTCATCAGATTTTTGGTGGCCGAGAACTGCAAATCATGTGAAATTGACAGAAGATTATGTGATACATATGAAGCAGCATATTTTTGTCAAAAAAATGTGTACAAATGGGCTAAACATGGGTTTGCCACTGCAATGAGGCTGAGTTGAAATAGCTTACACCTATTTCTTCCCATCAGCATACTAAAACCATTTCCACCAAAAAAAAAAAAAAATCTTGAATGAAACCTGATACATTTGACATGAAATCCTTTTCATTCTTCCTGATACACCAATTATCTTCTTCCCCATTTTATCATTCTCCTCAATTACTTATAAATAGAAAAACTCAGAAAACTGTCTCAGTTTAAAAAAGTTTGATTGAATAAAAAGAACAAAATATCATGAATTGGAGTTAAGTGGTTGGTTTATTCAACTTTCCACATATTTCTATCATACTGTCAGATTCACCACAATCTATCATTTCAACATATATATATATATATATATAAATTCTGGATAATAACTCATGACAGATGAACTGAACATAACCAGCTCACCTGATGGTTGAAAATGTGAAACTCAGTTGCGAGTTTTTATCCTATTTTATTTTTTGTTATTCTGAACATGTGTGTGTATATGTATATATATATATATATATATATGTATATGTATAAGTTCTGCTTTTCTAATAAAGATACTACCGTAGAAATATTAACATTTTTTTAATCACCTGTGAGAGATTCTTATAATGTGTTGACATGGAGGGTGAACATGTGAAGACAGAAATTTTTTCATAAAGGCGCTCCCATAAGGGTGATAACATGTTTTTTAATCACTATATAAAACCATAATCCCAAATTAATGGCATATCAAGATTTTTGTTAATTTTGGAATTCTCTTAGAGAGTACAACAATTTCTTGTCCAATTTGTAAATGAATGACAACTTGTAAGATCAGCATTTGTGTTGAACATTATATTTTTAATCATCCAAATTCTTGATAAAACCGAGACAGCTATGAAATGTTTATTAAAATCCTTCAATTCTTCTTAATAAAATTGTGGGCTGCTGTTATAACAGGAACCTTGTAGATTTACGAGTGGTTTCATATTGGATAAAATTGGAGACATAGTATGTGTCACAAAGAGTTACTGTGTTGTTCAAGAGAATTACTTAAATAGCAATGGATATTTGATGAAATAAATCAAACATCCATTGCTATTTAACAACATTTTTCTTGAATTTAAAGTCCTGAAGAAGGTTATTACAATCAAAGCATTCAATGTCTACTTTCATAACATATTCATCAAATTTTGGATTATTTTGTTTTTTCAACTTTTCTTCATACTGTTGGATTTATTTCCTTATTTACTTCTATATCAACATGTGCATATTCTGTAAACAAATATTTCTTTGAATGGCACCTCATATTTTCTTGCTGGATGAAACAACAGCCAATGAGGGATAGAATGAAGAAAAAAGGAATTAATGAATATCTGAGATAGTTTGAAAAGGATATGGCATTTTTTGCTGACATTAAAGAAATGAACAATTCAGTCATGATGGTTGATTTTTTAAAATTTTTTTTTAATTTTTACTTTATTTTTCTCTTGTTTTATTTCAAACAAATTATTTTCAAATTTTAATAGTTATTATGGAGATACAAACAAAATGACTTATTTGTTTGGCAGAAACTTTGACAGCCTATATTTAAACCAATATACAATGTTGTTAAGTGTTTGTTTCTTTCTTTAAAAATAAAAAAATCTGATTTCTGTATAAAAATGGAAAAATATACTCTCATCTACAAAAACTGAAACTGGTTTACCAATTGGTCAGTTTCTGTGTTTTTACATTAATTTTCAAATACAATTGGCTGACACATCCTATACTGCCTTTTACTTTCAGAAGTATGGCGATTTTACAAGAGTAATGATATTTATTGGATTTTGAGTCTCATATCTAAAAATTATGCCTCTTAAATCATATATATTCTGAATTAAATAAAAAGAAAATGAAAGTATTGGTGTACAAAGAAAATTTTCTTACAGTAGACAAACATGTCTCAACTGATTAAAGGTGGTTGTTGTTCCTTCAAGGATTTATAATAATACAAGCAAGCTTCCAAGTCAGAAATATTGTCCGATTAAAAAGCACATACAAAAAAATAAAATCTATAAAAAAAAGTAGTTGCCCAAAATATCTTATCACTGTTTTAATCATATTTATTCATTCAACATTGTTACATTTAAGTTACAAAATCTCAGTCTCTTACTATGGAAGAATAAAAGAATTTAAATAGTGATTTTTTTTGTTTTTTTACTGACTGCCTTCCTTGTAAAAGTATTTAAAAAAAAAAGCAATACTTTATTTTATTCACTTTAATTTTCCCACTTTTTAAGTCTCCAAAAATAAGCCTTCCATTTACAAACAAGCACCCTAAACAAAATGTATTTATTCAATGAATAATTTTTGGATAAAGTAAAAATTATACTCTTATATAATTAACTAAAGAAAAATTAGTTAAATTAATTAAGGTGTGTGTGTGTGGGGTGGTGGTGGTGTTGATACATAAAAAACATGTTGACTCTAAAATTTTGAGTGGAAACTTTTTAAAACAAGCTTTATCCTTTTTTTATTTAATTAAAAAAAAGATGATTAAATTTCAATAATTAACTGATTTTTTTTTTTGTGAGCTTTTTAAAATTGGTGCGCTTATTTGTTCAGTGAGTCAAAAGTTAAGCAATGTTTTAGTAATTTGAGGCTGAATTTTAAAGCTTCAGATGCTGAGGTCATGAAGGTGATAAATTACACTGGACTGTGAGATGTGTGCTACTTGACAGATTTGCCTCTATGGCTTGGAGCACACCCTTGGAATCCACAGTTTTTAAGTCTAAACGACCTTGCCTGATTGTCATGGTCCTTGTAATCCAAGTGAAATTTCTCGAACCATCTGCTTACTGTGTTGTGAACAACTATTCCTTCACCTTTTGCATAACAAATAGTTTTGGTTCTTTCACTGGTGTTATGGCTCAGTTTGAAATTTGTTAAGTATAAGTTCCTCATTTAGACTGCATTGCATGTTCATCTATATGGCTTTCAAATCACACATAGGGTAAAGCGATGCCTAAAATGTAAGCATATCAATTATCACGATACTATCAACCACAGGGGATACCTACCACAGCTTGATCTGCTTTGGTCATGTATTATATGCGAACTAGTACATATGAAAATACTGCAAAACTTTTTAATCGCCCTAGTATTAATATGCTAATCAGAAGAGAAGCAATAAAATTTATTTGGTTTCTTGCTACATATTCATGTACAAGGAACATAGCCAGTGCTCAATCTTTCTTAGCAATTGTCTTCTCGTTAGTTTTCTAAAAACCTGTTAACTCCTTTTTCCTTCTGTTAAAATATCCCAACTTTGTTTTGGCCAATGTCTGCATGTATTTTTCTGTTTTTTGCCAGAAGTATCCTAAATATTATGAAATCATCAAAGATCCCATTGACCTGAAACTTATTGGCCAACGGATTCAAGAAGGTTACTACTCCAATGTTGGCGCGCTAGAGAAGGACCTGCTACTGATGATCAAGAATGCCAAGACGTTCAATGAACCACGCTCCCAAGTTTATAGGGTAAGGAAACATGCTCTCTCTGTCTTTCTCTTTCCCTCTGTCTGTCTGCAGTTATTTGACAATTGTTAATCTTTATCTTCCTTTGCACTACATTGGATTTGTTTAATGTCAGTCATCAACAACAATCATGTCATCAATTAGGCTGCTTCTCTTTTCAGTGCTGATTGGAAAAGCAGCAAATTTTTAGCTCTTGTTTAACATTTGTTTGCTGATAGACAATTTTTTTAAACATGCTTTTGCTTGTCATACATATTTGTTTACATGAGCACTTATAGTGCAGTGGTTAGTGTGCTGTTCATGTTCAACACACTTTGCCACTTGCAGCTGTTGAAGCTACCATCTAATCTTTTGTACTTGAATTATTCAAATCCCATGTTGTACAAATGAAGTTTGTATTTTGTCTTAATTGTGTTCTCAAAGCAGCATGTTGTCTTTTAAGTTTTTGTTCTCTCTTTTCCCCCCCCGCTATTTAACATGACAACATTTTTTTTTTATTTTTTTTTTTTTTAGCCAATTCTATTGGCTTTGTTCTTTCCAAGTATTCTTCTCATTAGAAAATTTGCTTTTCAGTTCTGTGACATTTAATCTGGTATCAGGAATGCTTTCCTATATTTTCCTTCCTTTTTCTTTTCTTTTTTTTTTTTTTTTTTTTTTTTTCCATTCATTTCCTTCTTGAAAGGATGAAAAGGTGAGATTTTCTTTTGCCTTTGTGAAAATTTTATAGAAAGTGTAAATGTTAACAACTTTGCCATCTCTCTTCTTACAGGTAACACTTCATGTATATTACAATCTTTCAACTTTTTTTTTCTTTTTTGAATTAAAACATCCACAAAAAATATTCGGATGTCTGATCAGACCTCTTCATATGTTTTTTGTTTTTCACTCCTGCATTTTTTTTTCTTCAGTTTTAAGACCCCCTCATGTCACCTCCCACAATAAATGTGTTGGCAGAAGACCCTTGCACATTTTTTTTGTATATGTTCTACTCCTTGGACAATGTATTTGTAAGAAAAAGAAGGATACAAATTTGGCCTAAATTATGTTATATATTTGAGTGATTATTTGTTAGTGGCTTTAGACTGACAATTTTATTATTCAGTTCATAATAGTAGGTAGGTTGATGAAGCTTAATAAAGTAAGAAGAGATGGTGATGGAGTTAACCATTTAGCTGTATATCCTTCATAAAACCTGATAATAGAGTTCAAACTATCTAACACATATGAGTTGTTGTTGATATTGAAATTGTTTATTGTTCCAACTGATTGGTTACTGGGTGAGCTTTTCTGTTTATTTTTACTTTAATTCCAGAAACTGTTTGACATTTGGTTATTGTTATTATTTCAGTTTCATTTCTTATAGTTGGCCTGTACCTTTTGCTAATGAGATGCATGTCTTTCTCTGCCCTCCTTTTTTTTTCCACTTTTCTCTGCTTGACACTTCAAATACCAAAATCTTACAGCTGTAAGAATTCATCATCACTTTTATCATTTGTTATTTTTCTGTAAAAGACTCCCCCTTGCCCACCCCCTTTTAACTGAGAGAGAGAGAGAGAGAGAGAGAGAGAGAGAGAGAGAGAGACTCCTCGAGTGCTTATCAAAATCTACATTTTCTAATGGTTGCTTGTATTTACCCTGAAATTTTCAGCTTACCTTATTGGACTGTGTGAATCATTGAGAAAGTTCAACCTATTTTCTTAATTTAGCTGCAATCTAAAAAAGTTCATGTTGAAGTGATTTGTAATTGATGCAGTTTTTCTTTGTTTTAAGTTGTATCTCCATGCATTGACAGCTCTTTTTTTTTTTTTTTTTGGCAAGAAAAGGAAGTAGAGAAGCATGAAAAGTTTAGTTCTTTTTGCAGCAGTAGCAACCAACAGGTTTTTGCATTTGATAAACTAGTAAAACAGAAGAAAACTTGTGTCTGTTCATGCCAGCAAACAGGGGACTACATTAATAAACTCCTGATAAATCCCAGAAGTTGCTGCTGTCATTGTTTTTCAAGAAAATTTTTGATGCATGCATTTCATCTAAATGAAAAATTGCAATCTTGTACACTTTGTTAGGATTTTCAGTGGCCTGACAAAAAACACTGGAGTACTATGTTTGTCATTAAAGACCCTAAAAATTTGGATGAAGGCATTGCTTTCTTATTTAAATTTTCCTCTCTTTCAATCTGAATATTCATTTTTCATTCTTGAAGCTAACTTGTACATCACGTCTGCTAGACAAACTTTACTTAGTATGTCAATGTCTACTTGATTTTTAACTGTTAAATAATCTTGTGTTTGTCTCATAAAAAATGTCAACCAGTTTCCATCTGGTTTCTTTGTTATCTTTATCCTTTTATTGAATAAGGCAATTTATTTGAAGGAATAAATCTTGTGGAACAACTTGTTTCAAATTGTCTGACTTGAAATTTTTTTTAGTTTTTTTCTAAACATTGTTATGAACTTAGTATGTTTAAGGAATTGATTTTCCATTCATGGGTTAGTGGCCCAAAGGTCTGTAAATCAAAACTATGCTCTGCTACCATATGAAACAAGAGCTGAGTAAGAATTAGCTTATCCAAGATGGTGGCGATTTATAGCCCTCAAGGGCCTACAATTACAGATCAAGGGAGATAATGAACACTTGTTATGCAATAAATTGAAAAGTAAGGACAAACTAATAAGTGGCATTCACCTATTGACTCCTACACATGAACGCCGCAGTGTTGGCTGACTTAGAAAACCTTCCATTCATCATTTCTGTATAGAGAGATGGCTTGCCATCAAGAGAGTTGA
This sequence comes from Sepioteuthis lessoniana, assembly GCA_963585895.1. Classification (NCBI taxonomy): domain Eukaryota; kingdom Metazoa; phylum Mollusca; class Cephalopoda; order Myopsida; family Loliginidae; genus Sepioteuthis; species Sepioteuthis lessoniana. The sequence goes on along the minus strand of OY757943.1, from coordinate 2,002,990 downwards.
GGGAATCTGTTCTATCCATCTGCCTTTATTATGATGATGATGATGATGATAATGATGATCTTCAGACACAGATATATTAAAGGACCCGATAAATAAGACAGAGTGATTCTCCTTATGATATTTGCTATTTTGTTAAAACCAAGAGCACATCTGACTCTTTGTCCTGCATGTATTTTCTTTCATTCAAGTCATTAGTGTGAGTGAGAGAGATTTTGGAAAGTAATCAGGTTTATTTTCTTCCCCCTCCAACCTTTCCACACAATTTTTATTACAACTGCATTTGTGTCTCCGGTTTCTTTGAATTCCATTAGTTGTGAAAAAATACACCAAACATTTCTCTTTGTCCCTCTTTCACCTGTCCACTTTTCATCGTCAATGACTGGGGAAAGCCACTTGATTCCTTTTGTATAAAATTAGCCTTTAGGAATAATTTTGTTTACATGATAGAAGTCTTTGTGTATAATACTACTTTCTTTATTGTTGAATAATAGAACAAATTCTAAGATAGTTACTTAATTTGGAGACTAAGTCTTTCATTACATTATTTAGTTTCCATTCTTTTATACAAAGCTATACAAAACTATTTCGATGCTATTTGCATGTTGCTTTGAATCCAGGTAAAAAAAAAAGTTACAGAAATAAGTCATTGAAAAAAAAAAAAAATTTAAACCAAAAATGCTTATTTGATAAATGTTCCACTTGAATTAAAAGCATTTTTCTAGAAAACTTACTGACCACTGTAAATTTATTGTGACTGTTTTTTCTGTGATTTTATTACTGGCCATGGTTGCTTAATGTCATTACTTTTATATAAGAAAATTACATGTGGGGGGGAAAAAATTTGGTTCTTGCGGCTTTTCTTAGACAATGTTACATTTTTTTGTGTGTGCGTATGCGAGTATATTGTGTGTTTCTCTGCTCTTATTGCAGAAATTGAAAATGAAAAAAAATGTCTTTTCCCTCTTTGACTGCTGGTTTCAGTTGGATGTTTTTCCCCATTCTTTTTATTTTTTTGGTATTCTTTATCCTTCTCCTCACACCCTCCTCCTCCTCCCCCTCCTCCTTTTCTGCCTGTTTCATTTGCTACTGTCAAACACAAAATGGCTGCATTTACAATTTTGGATTGAAACTCAACTTTTATTATTTGTTCATTTTCTTCATTCCTAATTCACTTTTCTTTTTTTCTTGCCAGTTTTTTTTAATACTTTTTTACTTTAGATTTTCTGGATATTTTAAAATTGCTTAGCCACATTTTACTTCATTCTAGATTTTTCACAATAACTACAAATCAACTCAATTCCTTTCATGAATCTCATAAACAGAATAAAGAAAGCCACTATTTTGATGCCATTAATAATATTAATCATAATAATAGGAATTAAAATCTGTAGCAAATGATTAGTTCATAATTTTGATGTGCACCTATTTAGTATAAATCTTTAGGTTTATCTTAGAAGATATTTTCTTAGTGATGGCTTTGTTGCAAAATTTCAAAGCAAAATGATTGCTTTTTTTTTCTTTTTCCATTGCTGAGGTCTTAGGATAAAGTTAGAGGGAGAGAGAATGAACATTCAATAATTTTGTTCAGGAGAATTGAAAAAACAAAACTCTTTCTGCACACACATAAAGTTGTCTTTTTTTTTTCATAAGGAATAGAGAAAAAGTAAAAGAAAAAATATTTTGAATATTCTATTGCTCTTGGTGAAAAACCTTTCAGGTCATCAGAACTTTTTTTTTCATTCCTAATATTTTAATGATTTTTTTGTAAGAAGAAAAAGTCTGAAATGTGACATAAAATAAATATCAGTTCAAAATTACTGCCTATTTTTATTAATGATAAAGAAAATGAAGGAAGAAAAAGACAAAATTTTGCTGGGCTTTGAAAAGTAGCAGTTAAGTTTAGGCGCCGTCCTGCGTGTTTTTTCCATTTTTGGATGTAGAAACCTTTCCACAAAGAACACACGCCGACGAGAAGCTAATGAAAAACTCAGCTGATGAGGTAAGTAAGATATTCTAGAATTCTGAAAGCCTTTTTGCTCTCTTGCGCGATGTTATCTAGCATCATCATCATTATCATCATCATCAACTGCATGCTTATCATCTCTCTTGCTAATCCTTAGGGGTGCAGTACCTGATTTGGATCTTTTTATTTTCCCTTTTGAGAGACTTTAGGGACTCTGCCATTCAGCAAGTGAGGCTCAGTCAATAGGATGGCATGAATTGTTTAAAACTGGTTTGTTTAGTGGCTCTTGGAATCAATCTCTCCCCTTACCCCCAGAAAGCCATTCTCTTTATGTTGCTTGCTCAAGAAAAAAGAAAATCAAAGAGTTTTCTTTATACTCTCACTCATCACGTGTAGGTCTGTATCCTTGTGCACTCCTATGTAGAGAAAGAGAAACACAAAAGTTGATTATTATATTTTCGGTTATTGAAGAGGCACTCTTATTTTTGAATTACAAAGATCAAAAGCTATTTTTGCTCTGTAAGATTCAGGGTAAATTTTTGACACTTTCTGACCCCCCCCCCCCAAAAAAAAACTGGATGCATTCAATATGACTCGGTGCATTCAATATGTGTGTGAATGATGAGATTGATTTGAATTATGCCTCTTTCATGGGGTTTTTGCAAAGTTAACTCTGTTTTCATTTGAGATGTTAAGTGTTGTTTTTTTCTTATAAACATCTGTATGCCATTCTTGCAGCTGAGCACCACCTGGTGGTGACTAACTGTAACTATTTTTCCCTAAACTCTCTCATCCATTAGACTTTCTTTCACTAGACAATATTTTTGGGATTTCTATTTTACCTTCAAAAGTTCAGGTGGCTAGTTATAAGTGCTTTTTTTTTTTGGTGGGGGGCAAAACCCATTTACATATTTTCTTTCTTTCTTTCACTATTAAAGAGCAGGACACATGAATACTTTTTGAATTCTTATATCTGAGTGGGCTGATGGATGGATATTGTGATGACGAGGTTTCTAGTCTTTCTCTATTCCTGTTACTGTATTCAAATAATTCTATCTTATTGTCTTAGTTGTCTCTCTCTCTGAATGGAGTAAAAAAAATCAGTCCTGCAACACTGGATTCCTGAACCCAGTAATAAACTTAGCCTGTTGAATTTGCTCACCTACTTGGTTTTGATAATAAAAGGATAAGAATGTTATTAGTCTATTTTTTTTAAGAGAGATAGTTTTCCCTTTATTTTGATGTGGTCATAAATACTTTCCTCTTCCTAAAAAGGAAATTAACTCTTCATTGCTGAGATATCATTTTTACATCACATGCTGCTGGCTAAGATCAATGACTACTTGAGGAAAAAGAGTCCCTCCCCCAGTCTCTGAATGTTGCTTATTCATTTGTCAAAGAGATGCAGGAGGAAGCTTCAGAGATCCTTGCACAGTAGTCAGCAATCATTTCTTATAGACTCAGTGGGTTGATCACTCTCCTTCCTCTTTATCATGACCACTTGTTCTCATTTTGTCAAAATGTCTGCAAATACACCAAATCATTAGAGATACAACTCTTGAAATATTGTGCTTTTTCATCCACTAGCTGCCTACATCTACTTGTCCAGAAAATACTGTTGTGATTATAAGACTGAGTGTTAGGATCTGGATCCTTTTTGCTTTAGTTTCATATTCATTTATTTGCTATCAGTGTTATTAACACTACCATTGAACTGGATATCTTCACTACTCTGCTATTGTCATATATATCAGGTGCAGTTGTAGTAATGGACACACATCTTATGGAATTTGCCTACTCCTTAGAAATGATCAAGATTGCAGGGTGAAAATATTGGGTGTGTATGTGTGTGATTAGTGTTGTAGTTTTCCTCTTGTTTTTTCCAAAATTTCCACTTTTCTTCCGACCATCTCTCTCTCTATCTCTCTCTCTCTCTCTCTCACACATACACACACACACACACACACACACAGCAAGCACAGCCTGCCTGGTTTCATAATGCTTTTTGCACACTTATTCATTTTTTGTTCTTTTTCCTTTTAGATGTCAGTTCATATCTATTGTTCTTTCTTTTAAAAGAGCAAAATAATGCTTAACTTCAACACTACATGTTTTTTTACATCAGGATTATTATTTTTTGTCTTTTTTTTTTTCTTTTCTACACAACATAAAAATTTTCTTTTTCTACTAAACCTATTCATTTGACATATTCCCACCTAGAAATAATTTCCATTATCGAATTTAGACTTTTATTATTTTTATTTGTTTGATTGTTTCTAGGAAAATATTTTTCTCTTTTCTCTTTCTTTGCAAGAAATTTAGTAATGATTACAAAATGCACAAAAGCAAATTGAACATTTTGAAAACCTTTTTAAACCATAAAAACTAATAATAATGGGCAAACTGCAGTGCTTTCTCTATGGCAGCCCACTTAAGACTTCAATTTTTGATAGAAAAGATTTTTTTACCAAAGAGACCCCCCCCAACTTTTCCCTATTTTTCAGGCAGATGCTTTTCTGTAGTAAAAATAATTGAGGTACCTTCAATGTGATGAAATCATCTTGAATTTTTTTAGTATTGCAGCCTGTCTTATGATGAGCCATGTCTCATGTGGTCTGCTTCTCAAAAAAGTTGTCCATGCTTACTATAAATAATGTCTCCCTTTTGATATCTTTAGTGAAAATTCTAAAATAAATCTAATATTAATCACAGTGTTAGATAATGTCGGCTTATTACCTGAAAAATGAAGACAATTATACTGCTTGGTAAAAAGCATTTGCTTCAATTGTGCGTGTATGTTTGTATGTTTCTTTTGTACTATTCAAAAAAATTTATTTAATATAATAAACATCCAATATTCATTGTCCCTTCTTAAGATAACATTAGAATCAGGCAGAATTCTCTTTCTTTGCATTTTTCATTCTTCTTTCTTGCTTTCCTTCATTCTTGGCTTTGATTTTTCTTCAACAATTCTATTCTGCTATAATGCCCCCTCCATCCCTTTTGAAATTTTTTTACCTGGAAAAACTGATCTTTTTGTCTTTCATAAATATTGAAGCAAATTTTTCTCTTTTCATTCTTCTTCAAGCCACAATTACTTGTGATTTGCTGTATAGATTTTTATTTGGGCCTTGTTCACTAAAAGCTGTGTACATATGTAGGGGTGGGCAGTGACTTCTAATCTATTTCACTTCCTCTTTCTTCTTATTCATACACTACTTCAACCTAGATATGAGGGTACTCTTTGAAAAAAAAAAGAAAAAAGAATTTGACCACAACTTTGGAAATCTTTTGTTCCAATTATTAAAAATCTCACCTTATTGTTTTAGGTATATGACTTACAATTTTGGAAAGGGCTTTCAAATTTTGTTTCTTCAACAATTCAACATATTTTCTGATCATTTCTTATGAAAGTGATATGAATTTTATTTGTTTAGCAATTGAATAGGCTGAAAGCAAAAATATCTTGGATTTGTCTTTCACATTTGGTTCTCTAGTATTTTCTCTCTCTGTAACTAAATGTTTTTCCCTACCTCCCTCCCTCCCTCCCTCCCTCCAGCTAAAAGTTTTTCCTTCCCTTTTTAGCTTGCTAAAAGTTTTTCTCCTCCCTCTCTTTTGCTAAACATTCTCTCTTTTTTTCTTACTAAATATTCTCTTTCTCTAGCAAAACATTTTTCTCCCTATCTCTGGCTAAAAATTTCATATCCCTTTTTGTAGCTAAACATTCTCTCTTCTCTATTTTACTATTTTTAATCTCTTTTGCTCTGCACAAAAACCCCTTTTTCCTATTTATATGTGAACATTTCTGATCTTTCTACATAGTTTTCTTTGAAAAGGATTTAATATTTTAAGCCATGTAAATAAATGAGCCATCTAACCTGATAACAGCTAGCTTAAAGGTGCAATGCTTCTCCATTTGCCTCTTGCTATTAACACTTTTGTTTTTACTATTCAAATATTTCTATTGCAAAAGATAGGAATCTGAGGCTACTTTCAGCTACTATAGTAATAGTATCTTTTTTGATTTGACAATTGTGCTATTTAGCATCTGTTTTCTTGAATATTGTCTGCCTTTTGCTACAATAAGTATTGTTTGGTTGCAAACTTTCCTAATGAAAAAACACCTAAAAAACAAGGCAAATTGTAACAGAACATTCTGTTTTTCACTTGAGACATCACTTTTTTGAATAACAAAAAATAGAATTAAGAAATATCGTCTGCTGTGTTATTCAAAGCTGGTTGGTCTGCTGGGATGTTTCCACCTTGCAATACTAAAATATATATAGTGTTACCATGACGTAAAATATACTGCAGCTTCAGTATATCCCTGCAGTCACTGATGAACAGATTGATGGCCTTCTAGCTGATATTCATCTCATACAATAAAATATTAAAAAAACAGAAAAAATTATTGATTCAGATCACATTTATTTTGAAAATGCTCACAGGATACACCATTATGTGACTTTCTTTTATGTATGTTGATAATATAAAAAAATAACATAAGATTCAACTTGAACTAAAATTATAATTCTTAATTGAAATGATAATTACTGTAAATTTGTTAGATAAACTTGTGTTGTATATTTTATGTAATGCACATGAAAAGAAGGAAAGAATGATGTCTGTACTTCACTGCAACTGAGTCAAGACTTTGTCAATCTACATGCTCAATGCACTTGGGAAGAAGAGGAATAATCAAGTTGCCAGCTAGGTATTATGACCTTTTAGATAAATGTCAGGGATCAAAATATCCCAGGGGGCTAACACAGGGTTAAAAATGGAAATTATAAGTTGAACAATGTAAACAGTACAAATAAACAATATTACAGCAAGGTATTATGACCTTTTAGATAAATGTCAGGGATCAAAATATCCCAGGGGGCTAACACAGGGTTAAAAATGGAAATTATAAGTTGAACAATGTAAACAGTACAAATAAACAATATTACAGCAAGGTATTATGACCTTTTAGATAAATGTCAGGGATCAAAATATCCCAGGGGGCTAACACAGGGTTAAAAATGGAAATTATAAGTTGAACAATGTAAACAGTACAAATAAACAATATTACAGCAAGGTATTATGACCTTTTAGATAAATGTCAGGGATCAAAATATCCCAGGGGGCTAACACAGGGTTAAAAATGGAAATTATAAGTTGAACAATGTAAACAGTACAAATAAACAATATTACAGCAAGGTATTATGACCTTTTAGATAAATGTTGGTGGACCAAAATATCCCAGGGGGCTAACACAGGGTTAAAAATGGAAATTATAAGTTGAACAATGTAAACAGTACAAATAAACAATATTACAGCAAGGTATTATGAGCCTTTAAATAAATGTTGGTGGACCAAAATATCCCAGGGGGCTAACAGGGTTAAGAACGGAAATTATAAGTTGAACAATGTAAACAGTACAAATAAACAATATTACAGTTTTTAGAATAAAAGTTGCACTATGTGGCAATGAATTTCTTTTTCTGCAATCCCCAAAACATTCTATTTGGCTTCTTTATTTTAAGTTTTTCTCTAGATTCTTTTTGTAAAGTTTTCATTTCCTTCTTCCCAATTGTCTAATACGAACAATTTTTATTGTTATTAAACTGCAAAGAGTGAATTTAATTTTTAAAAATTGTTTCTTCCGTTGACTTTTACTGTTGTTAACTTTCCATCTTGTGTATTCTTTTTTTCTTTTTTTCAAATAAATAAGATTTGCCTTGTGAAAAATAATATTTTCATCATTACAGATCATAGTTTCCTCTTTTTCAGTCTTTTTTTCTCTTGAATTGAAAATTACTTTTTGAAATTGCTTCACAATTTTCTTTTGGTGAATGCTTTTGATTCTGGTTTAGGTTAGTTCAGTTCAAAATGAAACTTTTTAGATAAACTTTTGAATTTTGTCATTATTTTTGGAAATTCATTTGACAATTTTTTTTTCTTATCCAGCCAACTATATCCGTATTCTTGTGTATATTCAAACAATTTGGATATAGTTAATATCTGTGTAGTGAGAGTTTCAGCTTCCTAATTGAGACTTTAAAAATATTTATCTTACAAACACTATCTTTTTCTTCAAGTCCTATATTAGAAAACAAAGTTGCTAGCTTTGATTATCTTAATTTCAAAATTAATAGTAACAATCAAAATTAAACTTATAGGAGTTGTCATCAGATGTCAATAGAGTAAAATAAAAAAAAAGCAAAACTTAATATATTTTCTTTCTTCTTCTAATTGATAGATTCTTCTAACAAAATATTATTTCTTTAACATTACTTACAAACTTTTATTATTTTTACTAAAATGGTGTTATTTATTGAATTCAAAACAATCCTATTTTTTTCCTGTTAAAATAAAAAACATGAAAAATGGGCCTGTCTTTGCTGTTTGATTTAAACAAAATTACTTCTTGCAGTACCAATGAAATTGCATGCTTTCTTTATCAAATAGAATAATAGAATTATTGTTGATAATCCTGGTTTAAAGAACAATAAGAGTAACCTGAAGGTGAATTTTTTAAGACCTTATTTTCCAATGCAGGCATCATTGAGGAATGAGAAAAAGCTTTGGCTTATTTACCTAAACATTTCTCGTTTCCCCCCAGTGAAACCTGCATCAGAAAAATAAGATCTAAAATAGTTCAACTTTGGATTATCCTTACTATGCTTTTTAACCTTGACTATGAAGGTATGTTGGTTTTATTTGTAATGAAGTCAACAAGATTATAATATTAAATAAAATTTTTGTTTTATTTCAACTTGTTTAGAATAGCAATGAATTGTTTATTATCATGTTGCGTAATTCAATTCTTTATACTTTGTTAATATTATTAATTCTTAACTTCTGGCCACTTGTCATTAAAATTTAATTTTTGCAATGTTTGATCTTGATTTCAAAACTTCATTTGAATAAATAAATCTATGTGAGAATATTAGTCCAAATTAAATGAAGTATTGTAAGGATTATTAATTTTGATTAATTTTTCTTACAACATAAAATAAAGGAAAAAAATTAGTCAAAAATTGATAGTTTTTGTGATTTTAGTTATAAACTAAATAATTGCATGTTAGGAAACACCTTTTCCCTTCACCCCATCAATACGGTATTTAAAATTTCAAATGAATTGTTACTTTGAATAAGACAGTTTTGATATGACCATTTTCCCTCTTCTTTCTTGATTTTCATCATGTATTTCTTTTTCTTTTTTTTGTTAAAGTCTTTGAGATTTGGTGTTTAGATGAAAATGTGTTTCAATGCTTTGTCCTTTCTGTGGTTGATAGTGTAATATTCAGTTGTCTCTCTCTCTCAGCAATATCAACTGGAAATGTTTGTTGTAAAGAAAACCTCTCCAATCTTAGATTGGAATAACTTTAAGAATAGTTTTATTTTCTTCAGACTGTTAATTCTGTTGGGAATCTATATTTAGTTTGGTGATTTATAAAGATAATTGGTGATCATCTATTTTTCTTTTTTAACTAAAATCTCATTTTAACTTCTTCACCTTTTTTGCTCAACTTATTCTTTTTGATGGTTCAGTTTCATCATGAAAATAGTAACTTGGATTTCAATGTTTTTCCTTATTTTTTTCCCTCTCTCTCTCTCTCTTCAGCCTAATGAATCTAAACCTTTTAATCACTAATGTTTGAAAATGGGAATTCTCATTTCAAGAATTTATGTTTGCAATTATAGGTTTCAAGTTTACATTCTTGTTTTATTTCTAATGCTGCTGCTGATTTTGAATTTACTCAAATCCAGTCTTATTTTCTATTTTCTTTCATTTCATTTCATTGACTTTCACTTTGTGTCAGTAAAAATGTTAAAAACTTTTGACATTTTAATGTTTTGAAAAATGAGTCTTTTGGGATTCTTATTTTGTGTTGTTTACATTCTTTAGATATGTTGTCAGTATTAATAGACTTGATTGAATTGGCTTCTTTTAGGAGTTCTTTTTTTCTCTTGCATTCTCCTCTAATGTTCCCAAATATTTCTGCCCCTTGTTAATTGACTGTGAAACTTAACTATTATTCAACAAGCTATTTCCTTTTGATTCTATAATTTCTATATTAAAAAAATATTTTACAGCAACAATCAGATTTTAAAAAGTAATTGCAACCACAAAGCCTTTATATATATATATATATATATATATATATATATAATTTTGCATACTTAATCCAGTTTAAAAGCATGGTAAGATTAACCTAAAGCCAAACTTTTTTAGACCTGATTTTGCTGATGCAGATATCATTGGTGAATGAGAAAAGATTTGATCTGTTTACCTAAACTTTCCTCATTCCCCCAATGATACCTGGTCATTTAGTGGCAAAATGTTAATTTGTTTTATATTTCATTTGGTTAGGATAAATGTAGACTTTCTGATTGATGACTAATCATTTGGGGAAACTGAAATTTAGTTACATATGAGGTGCAAATATGACAATGTATTTTCTATATTAACCATTTATTTATTTGTTTTTTTATTTTGTGATAATTGGGTGCAAAAATTTAATTCTGTCCAAATATTAAATAAACTTATTAATGAATCATTGCTCCAACAAAGACAATTTTTTTGGATTTTACCGAAATAAAATAGAATAAAAAGAAAAAAATCAACCTGATTTTTAAGATTCTTGTATTTATTTTATTTTTCTTTAAATAAATCCTCCTTTCATTTTACATTTCTGATTACACCTTTTAACTGACACCAGTTTGATGACAATATTTTGGGTAAACATTTGTCTTTTTTTTTCTTTTTATATTAATCAAAAAAATTTTTTTACATTATAAATTATTTTTCTTTCTGAGTTTTTTGATAGAAGACACAAAGTTTGATTTATTATTTTGATCTCGATTGTTATTTTATGTCATGTTTCTGACTTGGACTACTAAAAACTACAAGGGGATTAATTTTTAATTATGAAGGTTTTTTTTTTAAATTCAAAGAAAATGATTGTATTGAATAGTTTAACAGTGATTGATTTCATCCAAATATTATTGTTTCACCTGTTCATAATTTTGAGCAACTTTTAGCACCAAAATGTCCTACAAACCAAGAGCATATGAAATATTCAGATTTTTCTTTTTTTTTTTTTCTTCTTTCATCAAATGAAATTTTTGTTCTCATTTGTTCATTCATGATTCTCTTTCACTTCATTTTGTTTCCTCTTAAAAAGAGCAGAATATCCAGCAAAACCTCCCGCCCTGTCCCCATCTGAGTTTCTCTTAATTATTAGTGTAATAAGCAGCAGCAGCAGCCATTGCCACCACCACCACCACCACCACTGTCTCTTGTGAGTGCATGTTGTCATTATTTATGCTTTTTTTAAAAAAATTCTCTTCTCAACAATACACCATCATCATCATCATCATCATCATTCTCTTTCCACTGCCATCCACACATTAACACAAATTTTTCACTCTTATTATCCCTTTGAAAGCTACTCTGATTTCTACTCTGTCTTTCTCTCTCATGACCTTGCACAAGGCACAGTGTTGCTATTGTCACCACCACTACCACTACTACTACTACCACCACTGTTATTGTATTCAGACTCAGCTGAACTTTTGAAAGAGTTTGGTGGGGAAAAAGGATTCTTTTGCTGATACAAAGAGGATATTAAAGAACAAACAAGCAATTCCAGTTGGGGTTATCCCCCCACTGCACAAAAACCTGAGATTCTGACAGAGAGAATTGTGTTCAATTGATGATAACTGTCAATAACATTTTCCTATTGTGCACAAGGCTATCAACAGCATTTTCCTCTTTCTCGGAAAGCTTCATACCCCATTGTGTTCTCTGTAAATTGACCCCCAAATTTAATGGTCATCCTGCAAAGTATAATTCCTTTGCTTTCTTTTGTTCTTTCTTGTAAACATTCTTTTTCTGATGGTTTCTTTAATCTTTGTCTTTGCTTTAATCAGTTTTCTATAAAAAAAAGAGTTTATTCCTATTAAAAGAACTGGAGTTCATACTCGCTTTTAGTTTGGGTGAGATGATCCATTGGAACTCTGAAGAATCATCAACTTTCACTAAGTCGTCTAAATTTTTCTTAATGCCTGGAGCAATATTGCTGAGCTTTTGTTTGAAAATAACTTGAGCAAGCAGCAAGATCGTCTGGTTGTTATGAAAAAAAAAAATAAAAAAAAATTCTTTTTTGTAATTTTAATCATGAATCTATTTGTTGTAATAGGTTTGAAAGGAAGATAACTCTCTCTGAGTCTCCTTAGTAGTTGATTGTATTATCCTATAATTTTTCTTGGTGAATTTCAGTTACAAGGAATAAATTTGCTCAAATCAACTTTTAACTTGATCAAGCATTCCATGGCTTTATGTGTCTGTTGGCCATTCATATCTTTGGACTTGATCAAGTCTTTATTGGCTATCACATTTGTTAGATCTTAATTTAATGCTAGGCCATGTCATCAGATTAGCTAATCTGTAGGATGTACATGTCATTGTTTCTAAATAATAGACACTCTTTCTCATGATTTTTGTCTTTGATAGAAACTTCATCATCATCATCATCATCATCAGTTTGTTGGCTGCATCATCTCACTAGTTAAGTTAAAATTCACCAGGTGGTTCTACTGGTGTTTTCAGGTCTTTCCATAGGCATCCTCATTTTTTGCTTAATTTTCCATTGTGAGTTTCTAATCTAAAGAACCAAGCTTTCTTGCTCCCCCTAAACCCCTTGGCATTGTGCATGGATGTTTTAAAAAATTATTTTTTATTTTATTGTAGTTAGAGGCTGAGCTCTCTTTCTCTCTCTCTCTCTCTTTCTTTCTTTCTCTCTCTCTCTGAAATTGTTTTCCTTGTTTAGTGATTTTCATTTTGTTTGGTTCTGTTTGTTCGTTTTGCTGTCATCTGCTTGGCCATGTGGTTGGTTCATCTTACACTTCATCTTGGAAATAAATTCCCCCCACCTTTTTTTTTTTTTTTTCAAGGAGGTTTTTATTGTTTTTTAGGATGCAGTGACATTGAGGAAAATAATTGCTTCAAGGAAGCACGATTCTGATGCCCGAAAGGCTGTGAAAAGTAGTGCCCGAATAAGGTGAGTCTCACCCTCTTTCTTTCTTTCTCATTTGTATAAAATCTTTCTGTCATAAAATATCAAAAAGAACAAACTCATGTTGATAACCTTTGTTTTAGATATTATTGATGATTTAAATAGATATGTGGTTGTAGCAGATTAATTGTAATGAAAAAAAAATCTTATTTAGTAAATTTACTAAAATTTTCTACAAGGATCAGCTGAAAAGTTCATAGCCCGATCAAGATAATCTCATGAAATGTCACCCTATATGGTTTATTTTTCAAAATAGTCCCCACTGCAGTCCACACACTTTTTTCATCAGTATTGCAGTGCTTGGATTTCATTAGTCAAAAAAATCATCAATTGTAAATATGACATTGTCATAAACTTTTCAGTCCACTGTTATAAGCAATATTCAGCTATCAATGGATTTTATTTTTGAATTTCAAAATGAACCTGATTAGCTTTTGAATGTTTTTGTAAGATTTCTCAGACCTTTTCTTTCTCTCTCTCTCTCTGTATATATATACATATATATGTGTATATATGTATATTAGGGTAGGTTGATTTTTCATTTTTTTTAAATATCAAAAAGAATAATGCACTGAAAGTTGTGTATATACCTATTAAATACTCATACCAAAAAATTTTAGCTTATTTAGCATGAAAGATTTTGAATAAACATGAACTGAAAAGTCCTCGTTTTTGCAAGATTTGGCCTAAATATTGATGTAAAAACCAAACAATCTCAGTATTTAAATTAGGAAATTTTATTTTATTTTATAGAAATATAAAATATGACAAAACTTTAAATTGAAAATTGAACCCCTACCCCACCCTGCTTTACCTGTGTCGAATCTAAAATGCTATTATTCAAGCAGTAATATTCAAATATATTGAAAAAAAACCCAACTTTTTCCTGATATGAATTGAAATACAACAAATAAACAGATATGGAAAAACAAATAATTGTTTAATAATTTTTAATATATGGAACCAAATAGTTCCATATATGAGCCCTTAGATGAAAACGCTGGTCTCAATTGTTAGTGCAAAACGTTTGCAAGTATGTCCTGGTGCCCTGCTACAAAGCCATACACGGATTGAGAAGTCTCCATTACTAACTTAACTGCCTGTTCCACACCTTGGGAATGTGAAGGGAAATCTGGCAAGTTAATCTTTTCACCAGTTAACAATGAATTCTGTAATTCATTGTCAGAAAAGTCTAGTGTGAGTGGTGGCTCACAGACTCCATTTACTGTGCACTGGACTGCTTAAATTGATTTGTCAAATTAATTAAATCAGTCCAGTGCACAGCTTTCAAGTTGATCATTGGGATCTTTTTAAATCTTTTCTTGACTGGCTTCCCTCTTCTGAAAGAATATAAAAAATAATTTGAGTTTAATTTTTAAATGCAATTTGTTCTGCTTTAATAATATTTGGTGAAATCAGATGTAATCTTTAAAATGTTTCAATAAATTGGCACAAGTACTTCAACCAGTTTTATATGAATAAGTATTAACTTACCTAATGGCCAAATTTCTTTTTATACCCTCTTCTCTCACTTCAGATTCATCAAATTTCACCATTGAAAATAAAACATTCTCTGGAAGTAATGCAAAGGCATTATACTGGAGGTTTTTTAATGTAATCCTTTGAACCTCAATTGGTTGCTTTCGTATCCTGTCAGTCATATTGTAAATATAAATTTGCTGGTGATGGAACTTGTTACTTTTTTTTTATATCAAACCAGCAAATAGCATAAACATTCACGATAAAACTTATCAAACTATATAGTTTGGTTGAAAGATTCTGTGGATATGCCCCATGAGTCCATAGGCACATAAGCCTGATGGCCAAAGTTAACCACCTTGCCTGGTTTAATGGACCAATTTTCCACGATGCAAATCTAGGGTTCACCTTACCTCTAGCAATACCATCTGTATATTCATAGAGTAGCCTTTGATCACTACTAAGGCTATCCATATCTTTCATTCGAAAATGAAACTCCAGGGGATTCTCAACAGCTGAAAAGATTTTGGGGGTAAATTATGGCAATCATTTGCACATAATTTATCCAATGGACCATTGAATGAAGTTTGGCTTTTTGTGGTACCATCTAAACGTTTGAATAGAGCTCTAAATGGAAGTTCATTTTGATGTAAGGAGCAACCAATAGGGTGAAGATTTGTTTTTATTTTTTTTTTTCTAAAAGTGTAACAAGTCCACCTAAATAGCCTGTATTTGCATTCGTGTTGTCAACAAGGACAGCCTTAATAGTGCTC